>JANKYG020012278.1:25918-38641 GCA_026541955.2 Simalia boeleni
AAGCTGATCACCTTCAGCATGCTGGTCTTCTGCAGCGTCTGGGTCTCCTTTGTGCCCACCTACCTGAGCACCAAGGGGAAATACATGGTGGCCGTGCAGGTCTTCTCCATCTTGGCCTCCAGTGCTGGTCTGCTGGCCTGCATCTTCATCCCCAAGTGCTATATTATTGTTCTTAGGCCAGAATTGAATACAAAAGAACAGCTGATGTCAAAATAAAGTCATAAAGTGAGTTTTCTTAGGTGGTTCCCAGAAATGTCAGTTAATAATTCTAGCAAACAGTATTTAACACTTTCATGCTCTTACAAAAAAAGGAAACACCAATTGCTGTTTTTTCAACTTCATCATTCTACTTCTATCATTTCTCCAAATGATTATAATGGATTATCCCTTTTTTAATCTGTGGGCGTGTCGTAGGTTTTTATATGGATTTTTCTTTCTGTAAACCACCCAGACTTATTGTGAGTGAGTTGGGAGGCCATAAAAGTTGCTTTAATAAATAAATTAATATATTTGATATCCCCGCTTCTCTTTGCTATTGAATGTATAGGAAAATAAGTGGGTGTTCATGTATCCTTTGGATGAGTATAGAATTTGTTGAAAGGTACATTTGACCTGGACACCAGGATACAAGTACTTTGAAGCACAACTTTTTCTATTGATGGTCCTGGTGAAAAGGACAGGCCTAAGGAGGGGAATGGATGTCATAGTCACTTCCAGCGAGGAATGGCGAACTGACGTTCCATGGATTGTGGAAGGCATTATGCCCAAAAAGGCAGTTGGATACTGACGTTCCGCAGATCCTCTCGTGGGAAAAGTCCTTTTATTTACATTTTGAGCTGATTACAAGACTTTGAAGGTTGGACACTAGAGGGTACCACATGGCTACTTGAAGGGAAATCTTTGAGGTTTCATGGATTAATTTGTAATACTTCTGTTGTTATGTTTGATATATAAATAATAGCTTACTATTTCTGGCAATGTTTAATGGCTTTTTTGATAGGGACTGGATGAGGATGGTATTGTTGGCAATGTTTAATTGTTAATTGGGATTGCACTTTGATTATCTGAAGAGAGGGATTAGGGGGAATTTGTTGAAATGGAAATGGAAATATAGAATGGTTGTATTTTAAGAGTCAATGATAAGTTGTTACTTGACTGTAGTTGCTGGGAATGAAGGAGGAAGTTACTTCTATGTTTTTTCTTCCTTTTTTCTTTTTTCCTTTTGTTGTGTTTTGGTTCCTTTCTGCCCTATTATAATTTTTTGTTTGTTTGCTTGTTTTAATATCAATTTAAAAGGAGAGACCATCCCACCACAAAAAAACACCCAACTAGTCCAGTTCTTTCAAGTCATGATACAAAAGGACGATCACTTTTTCATAAATAAATATGAATTCCCTTTTTCTCTTTGCTCTTGAGTAAATAGAAAAGTGCATGAATGAGTATGAAGGCTTGTCATGGACTCAGAGCGGCGCTCCAAGACCAATGTATCAACATTGTTTTGGTCTCTTTCAGACAGGAGGAAATGCAGGCAACTTTTCCCAACCTGAGGGATGTCTAGATTACATCTAAACCATGGAATGGTTACACTGGAAGAACAAGGAGAAAGCAAAGGGTTCTTTTGCTGCTTATGACATGAGAAGCACTCAGTCAAATCACATTTCTCTTTCAGCTTTATGTCCACCACTTGTATCTGGTCAGATGCAAGATGACAACCTGGACAACAAAAAAAGAATTATAGTGGAAACTTGGAACGTAAGAAGCATAACGATGTGAAAGCTGTAGGAAGGAGGTCCCCTCATTCTGTTAAAGGTTTGGGCAAGGAGTCATCCACTTCCACAGTCTGCCTCATGGAGCTTCTCCTCCAGGAGAGCCCAACCTCTGCTCCTGGAAAGCTTAGGGTAGCCTCAGGGGCTTCTCCAAAAGTTTCGGCCAGTTTCAGCTGGGGAGACCTGGCCATATTGAGATGGGAGGCCACCAGGCATCTCACGGCATTCCCAAGAAAATTCCATGTGCACGAGGTGACCAGAAGTTGTGCTCAGCTTAGAAGCAGAAGTTTTTGCCTTTAATTTACCCAAAGAAACAAGCATTAGGGAAGAATTAATTGTTTTTATGCGATGAAGGCTAATCCGGGTTCTGCCCTTGTTCTGAAAGCATGCTCCCTTCAGCCTGCCATGCCAAGCCAAGTGTGGCTCTCATTTCCCCTCCTAAGAAGGTTGGGGAAAAGGCAACCAAACTTTGGACTAGAAGACCCGCAAGATCCCTTTCAAGCCTATGATAAATTTAAAAAATGAAAAATCTCACACATACGTTTTGGAAAGCATAACATGCACACCAAGTACCTCAGCCCACTTCAGCTCTTCACCTCCTTGACTATATATCAGATGAAGTCCAATTCTTGCTTCTTACACTGAAGCAGTCTTGGTCCTGTAGCCCTTCTGCAAGGGGTCTTTTTAATCCCCAGTATTCAAAATGAAGAAATGCAAACCAAGAAAGGGATCCATCCACTCACCGGCCTTCACATATGGCTTTTCTTCACTATCTAACAGGGCACAAGAAAGAGTCTTCCTACACAGGACAAAAAGGGTAGCCCAAGGTTTGGCAGGTTCCTCATGTTTTTGAAAGCTAAAACTAGGTGCCGTGTGAAGTAACTGAGTGACTGTATTTGACAGATTAATGTCGCCAAACAAATCAAAGAAATGACAGCAGAGGAACAAGTCCTCTTTTTCAAATCATGAAACGGGCCACTGTTTTAAAATAATTACGATTCCCCTGTTTCTCTTTCCTGATGTGTGCATAGAATAAGTGTGCGTGTGTGACATTTTGGGTCAGGAGCCTTCCAGGCTAAGGCAGGCTCCAAAGATTTGGCTAATAAATGCCCTAGTTAGATAGGAAATGTATGCGATGCTGCAGAGCTCCAGCTTCGCAAAGAAGACAAGCCCGTCTCTCGCTCATCCCGAGAAAGGAGCCCCAGCTGCTAGAGACATATAGCCAACGTCCCCTTGGAAAAAGTCACTCTCTCTCAGCCCAGCTCGCCTCACAGGGTTGTTGTGAGGGTTGTGTGCGGAAAATAGGAGGAGGAAGGAGGATTAGGTATGTTCGCCACCTTGAGTTACTTATACAAAAAAATAATAAAGGTGGGATAAAAACTCGAAAAAAAAGGAAGACAGACCAACTAATCCTTGCTAATGTGTAACTCTCCATGTACAATGTCAAAGTCTCTCTTTATTCTGCAATTTTCTAATCACAATTTACTGGAACTGTTCGGAGCCAAATTCTCCCGGGCTTCATTTCAAGTTTCCATCCCCATCTTTGATTGATCCCTCTGGTCACCTCTAAGTGAACTCATTGCCACTTCAGAGAGGTGACGTTTCTCCTCCTTACAATTGTCCAAATAACAGTGATTTCCTGGTTGCCCTTCTGCTGAGTGCCTTGAGACTCTTCTGCAGTCCAGCTGAAGATAGGAGACAAGCAGGTTAAAGACAGGTTTTGACGTCAAGATCAGACTCCGCAGCAAAGCTGGGTGGTGTCTTTGTCAGAAACGCAGCAACCATCAATGGCTCTGGAGAGGACAAGATCTTAGGGAGGATCTTGGGGCAGGTGGGGCTGCGTTGACTTCTCTCCCCTCCGGGGTGAAGTCTTGGCTAGACTGAGTCCAGATTAGGAAAGCCCCCGAAGCGTCTGGCTTGGAAGAGGGCTTCGGTTTCTTCCCCCCCTTCTTCGTGATCTTCCTTGAGAACAGACGCAGTGCAGGAGGTCCAGTCAGGAACCGCAGCCGTGTTGCTGCTAGTGCTGCTGTTTTCTTCTTCTTCTTTGCAAAAGCAGGCAGAATACAGGAGGCTCATTCAGGACCACCAAATCATGTTGCTGCTACTTCTCCTTGGGCTGCTGCTTTGGCCCCAGGGAGCCTGTGGGAGGCTCAACGCCAAATGCCTCCTGACCCTGAAGAGGGATGAGGTGGAACCCGAGAATTATTACAGGCCAGGAGAGCTTCTCGTTGGTGGCATAATCTCTTCCATGGATAGTACTTTTCTACCAGTAAGCTTCGAGACCAGCCCCTCAGCTCGATATGACATGTAAGTCCGTCTTTTTTGCAGGGCAGCTACAGCCACCCCATTTCTGTTTGGTTCCTCTCACCTGCCAGTCTTCCCAGTTCCCAGATGCTGCCCCCGCAATCTGCTCCTTTTGCTGGCTCACTGTCCTCTGTTATCCTGGGGATCCCTCTGACACCTTGCAGTGATCAGGCTGCTTTGCAACTGTCAGGTTGAGCTCTTTGCTCTCAGCTGCATGGGCAGAACGAAGGTCCCCTCTCCTCTCGATCTTCTGAGGAGAGACAGAGAGGCATCGGATGGAGTCTTCCCCTTCTCCTCCCCCATAAAGGGAAGGGGAAGGCACCCTTGAACTGAGCTTGGCTTCTGGGCCACCGAGATGAAGGAATGGCGCATCCTCTGCCTCCCTTCGTGGCAGGTTCAGCGTTGAGCCCAGGAATTAGCTGACCTGCTGGTTGAAAGACTCCAGGTCAGAAATTGTTACTGATCATGCTTCCAGCTCATCACATTATGGGGGATACCTAATGGCTCCATACCTACCCAAGGCAGTGACGGCCTTATTTTCATGTATTACATCGTGATATTTTATGCTGGCAGGAGAGAAGCTGAACGATACTGGAAAATGCTGTCCTTCCTTTTCGCCATTCGAGAGATCAACCAAGATCCTCGTCTTCTACCTAATGTCACGCTGGGTTACAATATCTATGAAAATTATTTCAGTGCAAGGATTACTTCAGATTATTTGCTGGACCTGCTCGCAGCCGGGGAAGCCAATGTTCCCAACGACAGCTGTGGACGGCAGAGAAACACAGTGGCCGTTCTCGAGGGGTCCAACACGGACATTTCCATCCAGATTTCAACCATGTTGAGCACCTACAAAATCCCACAGGTATTTCTTTGCTGGGAGCACAGATTTTGAGTCCTGGACATGTCAGTCAGAAATTCCTCCCTTTAAATCCAAGAAGAGCTTTTTATCATGGAAATGGTAGGCGCAGAGGATGGGGAGGGGGCTGTTCTGGTTCTCTGTGCTTGGAAATCAAGGCAGTCGATCAATAAGTGGGAAGAAAAGCCATGTATGAGCAGAGAACAAACCCCCCTACCCAAAGGTCTTCATTGTAGGGATGGTACTAGCCCTTCTTTGTGGCTAGAATGTAGAGTTTTGTTGACCACAGAATATAACATTGCCTTCTTTCCTTCCTTTTCAGATCACTTATACTTTTCTTTCCCCGATCATGACTGAGAAAATTCAGTTCCCTTTCTTCTACCCGATGCTCCCCACTGAAGGAGTCCAGTACCCGGGAATCATCAAGCTGCTTCTTCATTTCAGGTGGACCTTGGTTGGTCTGCTTGCTCCAGACACTGACCAGGGCCAGAGGTTCTTGAGGACAATGACGTCTGTGCTGATGAGGAATGGCGTTTGTGCCGTGCTATCATCCAGCTTCCCTGTAGCCGTCAGCACCTATGGGGAGGTAGATTTGGCTCCCTACTCCAAGTGGAGACAAGTCAACGTCTTTGTTTACGGTGCAGAGCCTAGTTCATTCCTAAAAGGTTTATCATTAATAGAATTAATCTTTGCAAACTTGCCAAAATTAAGTGTAGAACAAATCTGTATCACCACAGTCCTCTGGGACCTCACTTTAGGACTGAAGCAGGCTGCCCTTCCTTTCCAATATTTCTATGGCATTTTTTCTTTTCCTATTCAGACAAATAAAGTAGTGAAATACCATGACTCAGAATTTCTTTATTCTTTCACGGAATATGTACAGAAAAGCTTTGCATGTTCCTTCAGAAAGGATGCTGTGTCTGTGAAAGGCTGGAGACGATGTGGGGAGAGGGAGAAGCCGGAGGCTCTTCCCCAGGAGGAGGTGGAAAATATCCTGGCTCTGGACAGCTACTTCATTTACCACACCATCTGGGCCGTGGCCCGGGCCTTGCATGCAGCCTTACATGGATCCAGATCCAAGAGGATGGTGAGAGAAGGTGGTGAGGCCTTGGAGGCTCCAGGGCTGAAGGCTTGGCAGGTACTTCTTTTCTGTTACGTGCATCTCTCCTGCAGATGAGAATCGGTGCTATGACTGTATGTCTCAGGCAACTATTTTGAAGAACCATTCCATGCTGAAGGAAAACATTTAATTTAATTCCAATTTTCCACTCCTCCCCTTTTGCCAGGATCTTCTGCCTTTGCCTAGAGACAAATCTCCATTCTGTGCTACAACCAGTTTTACTCTTCCTTGTCTAATGGTAGACTTGAACCTGGGTCTTCCCACTCTGCGGGGTATTAGAGGTGTTCCAGTCACTTCCTTTTGCTCACACAGATAGGAAAGTTCCACTGGAAAGAAGGTCCACTCCCAAATTTCTCATCCAGCATCCATAAGTTTTGGTGTAACCTCTTGGGCCCTTTTCAGATTTACCAGCCACTCTTCTTCTGGATGGAAACCAACATCTTTGCTCTCCACCAGCCGCTAAAGCTTTCCCACCTGAAAGAAGAAAAAAAATGGTCGTAAAAGACAAAGAAGAGATGTGGAAATGAAGGCAATGAGGTAGATGATGACAATGGAGGAGGAGGAACTTGTGACTTGCTCAGGAAACCTTCTTTTTCTCTTCCATTCCAGCTTCATCCCTTCCTTCAGGATGCTCAGTTTCACAATCATTCCATGGATGGGGTGTATTTGAATGAAAAGGGAGACCTGGAGGCTGACCTGGACATTGTGAACTGGGTGCTTCTCCCCAATTACTCCTTCACCAGAGTGAAAATCGGGAGTCTAGAAGGACAGGGATCCCTCACTTTCAAATGTACAATCAGCCAGGATGGGCTTACACAGACAGAAGCACTGAACAAGGTATGTTAATTTACAACATAAAGCTCTTAACCACAGGATTGCTATCTTCCAGGAAGGAGATAGTCAATTCAGTAGTTCTTCAAGTAACTTCTTATTACTCCCTGGAGTACATGAAAATGTAGTGGTGCCTTATGCTTATTGTGGGGGGGGGGGGGAGCTTGCACTTTCAAAAGAGGTGTGGGTTGCACCAAGTTCCTCCATCGGTCAACTTTCTGATTTTGATCCTCCCCCCACCTTCCTGTAGACACCCCTGTGAGAAGTAGACTGATTAAACACTGTTTCAGGTAAACTGCTTACTGAGTCTGTGCAAAGTCAGGTAGCACTTTGACAAGTGACTTGAGCCATGGAAGGAATTTGAACTGTATCACCGAGAGGCCACACAAGTGACTTGGGACAATGCGTGGGCTACTGAGGGCTGGGCACAAGCTTGGAGGGCCAGCAGTGAAAGGGCTAAAATGAATAACGGTTGAAAAGAATAAAGCCTCTTTAACATAAGGGCAGAAGAGACAATTGTGGGAATAAGTAATAAGTTCTAAAGTGGAGATCCTTTAGAATAGAAGTTAAGGCTGGAAACCAGGAATTAAAAAATAAAATGTTTAGAGCAGTTTCTGGAAAGAAGAAGAAGAAGAAGAAGAAGAAGAAGAAGAAGAAGAAGAAGAAGAAGAAGAAGAAGAAGAAGAAGAAGAAGAAGACACAAAACTCTGTGCTGTATAGAAATCTTTCTTTCTGTCACAATGACATAAAACAAAATCCCACTGAAAGGGGATTTTGTATCTCCCTGCTTCTGACCAGTGTTGACTCACAGACCACATGTGGGACAAGGTTCATCCCTTTTTTGGATCTTCTTCCCCTCTCTGCTCAGCCCCTGCCACCTTCCAGATGTGTGGAAAGCTGTCCTCCTGGATTGGTGAAGGTGGCCAGGGAAGGAGAGCCCATCTGCTGCTACGACTGTCTGCCTTGTGCAGAAGGAACCATCTCCACCCAGGAAGGTGGGTGAGACCAGGGGAAATGGGCAGACCTTGGGAAAGACCGTTCAGCAGACATTTCCCATGGAAGGGCTTTTGAAAGGCAATTCTAAGCTTGACTCTCATTCCTTTTTTAAAAATAATATCCATTATTATTCCATGGTGTGATGATCTAGAAAGATAAGAAAGAGGTTAAACCTGAACAGCACAATAAAAGGGAATGAATCAGCTATGGATGGCCTCTTGCCATCAGGAAGAGGACATCTCTTGGTGTTCATCTTCTCCATCCATCTTTCAGCTTTTGGAATTTATCACTGTGAGAATGTCCAGGGTTATACTGTGGAACAAATTTGAGTGGGTTTGGAAGAGGATTCACTCAGTCTTAATTTACAGGATCCTAGACTAGATGGAAGAACCATTCTAAGAAAAAGCGAGCATTTAATAGTATTTGTTTAGAAGCCAACACCTCCTCTCTGTGCTTCTTCCATTTATAATCTTCACAGAATCCACTTGATAGAACCCTTATATTTAATTTGGATCCCTGCACTAATCAAGGTTGATGCAAGGGCCTAAATAGGATTCTGTAGGATTCTCTCTGAGGGTGGGGAAAGGATGAAACCACATTGCAGTTACCTCCAGATACCTGCAGAATCTGCCTTTCATTCTTGGAATCAATTTTTACCTACCCAGCTTCCTTGTCTCCTGAATCTGCCACAGGTGCCTAATCACCTGACGCCTTTTCATGTTTCTCTCTGGTCTGCCGTATCAATCTCTGATAAGAGGAAGCAGACAAGACCATAGCAACATTTTCCTCTGGCTATTTTCAGATGCAGAAAAATGCAGCAGATGTCCAGAAGATCAGCATCCAAACATCAATCAAGATGGCTGTATCCCCAAGATTAAAACCTTCCTGTCCTATCAAGAAAAACTGGGGAAGATCCTGGCTTCCATCGCCTTCTTCCTCTCTTTCATTACAAGCTCTATTTTAGGAATCTTCATTAAATTCCAAGAGACGCCAATCGTCAAAGCCAACAACAGGGACCTCTCCTACGTTCTCCTGGTCTCCCTCCTGCTTTCCTTATGGACCAGCTTCCTGTTTATTGGCCAGCCAAGGAGAGCCACCTGCCTTCTCCGACAAACAGCCTTCAGCTTTATCTTCTCAGCTGCCATTTCTTCTGTCTTGGCCAAAACGATCACAGTGGTGTTGGTCTTCCTGGCCACAAAACCAGGGAATCAAGTACAACGATTGCTGGGGAAGAGCTTAGCTAACTCCATCATCCTTTCTTGCTCTTGTGTCCAAATGGGGATATGTGGCATCTGGTTGGCAACTTCTCCCCCATTTCCTGATTCTGACCTGCATTCCCAGCCTGGAGAGATCATCCTGCAATGCAATGAAGGCTCTGCTGCCATGTTTTACAGTGCCCTTGGCTACATGGGCTTCCTGGCTGCCGTCTGCTTCACGGTGGCTTTCCTGGCCAGGAACCTCCCTGGGGCCTTCAACGAAGCCAAGCTGATCACCTTCAGCATGCTGATCTTCTGCAGCATGTGGGTCTCCTTTGTGCCCGCCTATCTGAGCACCAAGGGCAAGTACATGGTGGCCGTGCAGGTCTTCTCCATCTTGGCCTCCAGCGCTGGCCTGCTGGGCTTCATCTTTTTCCCCAAATGCTACATTATTTTCCTAAGACCAGACCTGAATACCAAAGAACATTTGAAGTCCAAATAAAATAGTAAAGTGAGGTTGGAGGCGGTTTGAGGGATTTGTGATAGAACTGGACAAGTGCCATTCCTAATCAACATAGAAATCAATTTCAAAGAATTTTATTAAGTTTCAGTAAAACATATAAGCTACAAAGAAATCAAAAAGAAAAAAGAAAAATGACAGAAAAAATACAGAAAAGGAAAAGCAAATTCCGACTTTGTTTGGTTACGGTATAGATATAAAATACATTCGCCTCTTACTCTACTATTAAAAACATTGCATATTAGATCTACTTCTTACTCTGATATCTAAGAAAAATTACAAATTACAGATGAGTCTATATCAACAAAAAGTATTAAAACAATCAGTACAAGGTTTCTATAGTTATAGAATAATTCAGTCATCAAGTCCTAAGTAAAAAGTCCAAGAGTGGTTTCCAAACAGAAACCAAGCCTGACCCTTTAAAGCTTTCCTTTAATCAAAGTAGTCAGTTTCACCATCACTGCCAGTTCCATTCGTTTCAATATCCATTCTTCAGCTGTTGGTGTTTGTAAATATTTCAAATTTTGCGCATATAAAAGTCTCACTGCAGCTATCAGATAAAGGAACAAATTTCCATGTTTTCTTTCCACCTGTTTATCCACCGTGCCTGAAAGAAAAGTGTCTGGTTTTCAACTGTACCTCCATTTTTAACATTTTTGAACCAAAATACATATCATATCCCAATATTTCTTAGCTTTCTCACAAGTCTACCATAAATGGTAGAAGATACCTTCACGCTGGTTACATTTCAACATACATTTGAAACTCCTTTATACATCTTAGACAATTTAGCTGGTGTCCAACACCAACGGTATGTCATTTTATAGAAATTTTCTTTTAAAGTGTAATTAAGACTAAACTTCAAGCCGTTATTCCACATATTCTCCCGTTGATCGAACTTTATGTTGTATCCAAAAATTTTTGCCTACTTAAACATACAATCTTTAGCATGTTCATCTTCCATGTTCATCTTCAACAAAAGTTTATACATTTTGGTGATAACATGTTCGCCTTTAGTACACGAAGCGTATTCGAAGTCAGTTTTTTCAGAGGTAAATTCATAACTGTTCTTATCTAGTTTAAATCTTTCCAACAACTCTGCATAAGTAAACCACTGACAAATATAACCTTCCAGTTCTAATTCTTCCCTCTTCTTCAAGTTGGGTTCTCCTTCAGAAAACAGTAGTAAATTTGCATACATCAACCATGCTTGTTTCAGTATGATTTCTCTTCTGTAAAAAGTTTCTTGGGAGGACAACCCCAGAGGAATTTTTGGAGACAATCTTGTTTTATATCTCTTCCAAACTCTCAGTATGGCACTCAGTATGCCTAATAAAATGGTTTTTAAAATCACTATTAACTTTCAGTTTGTCATACCACAAATATACATGCCATCCAAATCTTAAATCATGTCCCCCTAATTCCAAGAACCTCTTATTTTTTAAAATCACCCACTCTTTCCTCCATACCAAAGAACAAGCATCAAAGTAATCAGCACGGAAATCAAGATCCTCTTGAACCTCTGTCCCTGCTCAGGGTCAGGAGCAATCAGACCAACCAAGGACCACCTAAAATGCAGGACCACCTTGAGCATCCCTGGATACTGGACTCCTTCAGCAGGGAACACTGGGTAGAGGAAAGGAAGATGGGTTTTATCACACAGAATCTGAGAAACAAGACTAAAAGGAAAACTGAAAACTGAAAAGAAAAGAAAGAAGGTGGGATTTATTTGACACCTATAACATCCAACATTTAAGATGACAATTCTGTTCCTAATGAAGGGATAGTTCTACTCCTTGCATTAAAGGTTTCCCCACTCACCCTTTGCTTCCCTTCCCATTTACTTCTGGAGTGGAGAATTTTCCAACCACCAGGAAGTAGAATGTCCACCAGTCTGGAGTGCACCATGGTGGAAGGGGATATGCCTGCTCTAATTCTTCCCTCCCAATGGATAGCCTGAACCTTCATCCTTAACAGTAATTATTTCTCTATTAAACTCTATTCTTCATTTGCAATGGTTGGAAATTGCATGGCTAAACACAATCTCCCCAGAAAACACTCACATGAGGGATTTTGTAGGTTCCCAACATGGCTGAAATCTGGATAGAGATGTCAATGTCAGCCCCTTTGAGAACAGCCACTGTTTCTCTACCTTCCATGCCTGTAATTAGGTACATTGGCTTCCCGATCAGAAAGCAGGTCCAGCAAAGCATCTGAAGTCTTTTCTGCACTCAAATAATTTTCATAGATATTGTAATCCAGGGTGATGTTGGGTAAGAGATTGGAATCCTGGTTTATCTCCTCAATGCTAAAAAGGAAGGACAGCATTTTCTGGTATTCTGTCCATACTGGAAGTAAACATGTACAGGTAGTCCTCACTTAACAACCATTTGTTTAGTGACTGTTTGAAGTTACAATGATGCCGAACAAAGGGACTTACAACCAGTCGTCACACTTATAACCGTCGCAGCACCCCCACGGTCACGTGATCGCTGTTGGGGTTCTGAAATGTTAGTAACAGAAGATCCCACGCAGCGATCAGCTAGTTTTAGTGCTTTATTTAGCAGAGTAAAAGTGTTCAGACTTGCACAAAGGCATGACTAAGTTCAGTTCAAAACAAACACTCTTTACATATTAATAAAGAGAAATAAAGGTAGCTTACAATGTAGGTTTCCTGCATGGAGGTAAAGAAGCCATGAGGCATAGGGAGGATTCCCTCACGCCTCCTGCTAGGCCATGAGGCGAAGAAGGAAGAAGGAGGAAGTGAGGGAAACAGGGAACAAAAAGGTGGGCTCCAAGCCCCTCCTACACAGAGCAACAGAGCTAGGCTGCAGCAGAACTGTCTCTCCCTTTGTGCTTGTGGGAGACAGGCTTGGTTGAAACTCTGGAATTTCCAACAATCGCAATCTGGGCATTTGGCAACCAGCTCGTAATTACGACGGTTGCAGCAACCCAGAGTCATGTGGTTGCCATTTGTGACCTTTCCAGCCAGCTTCTGGCAAGCAAATTCAATGGGCAACCATGTGATTCACTTAACTGTATGATTTGCTTAACAGCTGCAGTGATTTGTTTAAGGACTGTTGCAAAAAAGGTCGTAAAATTGGGCGTGACTCACTTAGCAATCACGCCCC
>JANKYG020013240.1:0-10983 GCA_026541955.2 Simalia boeleni
TAAAACTTTGCCCTGCTGACCTGGTTTTACAGTTAATAAAGCTTCCATTTGTTCTCTCCATGTGGCAAAGTGAAAGTCCACTGTCTAAAGCAATCTAAGCTTATAGCACACACATACACAGTTTGTCTCTCACTTTCTCACAAAGTTTATTTTCTCATTTATCAGAATTAGAATAAGAACAGTAAGGAGAATAGGGAGAGAAAAAAATACATCTAGAGACTATGAGAGAATGAATTAGAGATAAGACCTCCTGAAATGGGAAGGCTTCACATGTCAGCTCTGTAATAAATAGTTCAGTAATTAATATTTTAAACATATTCTAATCATTAGACTATTTATAAGAACCTAAAGAGTTTCTATGAGCCTTGTGTGTATTTTCCAGCAATGTAATCAGCAGTGATAAAATGGAACCTATAATTTGGACAATGGTTGGGAAAAAACTCAAGTCATCCTCCAATCTCTCCTGAGAAAATGGTTAGAAGTGTGTATTTAATGCCTGTGATTTGCTTTGACTCTTTTCACATAAAAGTAGCATGAATCCTTTCTGTAAATTTCAGACAAAGTATTCAATTCAGCCTTAGCCTCAAAATATCTAAATAGTATACATCAAATACAAAAACAATAATGAGATAAACAATGGACATTTATTTGAAAAGAACACTTTTGCCCCACTGATTTGTCCGGGGGTGGGTGGGAGTGTTTACTTTCCAGTCAATCTTATAGCCCTGTGATTCCCTGGTGTTCTCCCATCTAAAACCTAATCCCAGGAAAGTCAGAAAAGTCAATCTGGGAGCTATAATCAAAGCTCTGCTCCTTTCTCTATCTTTCTCTCTCTACACTCTGGATTAGATCTGGAATATTTACACAGGTTTGGAGGGCTAATAACTTGTGGCAAAGGAGAATTTGGACAGAATGGATAAGAAAGAAAGAAATTATAATCTTCCTATTAGACATTTGAGATTAATTCACTCACCATTGACTAGACAGTATATGTTCAAAAGATTGAAATCAGAGCGTGGGTTGGTTTTTTTAAGTGATCCATTTCAATGCCTTCTCTGGTCAGGGAAAAAAACAATAAAGTCTTGTTTAAAACACTGGAAGCCTTAAATGGACTTTTTGCTGAAAGAAGAAAAGACTGAACTTTTTGAATTGGGGGAATAAAAAGGGTTAAAAACTTAGGGGAAAGAGTAAGATGGCAATTACTCAACAGAAAGCAGGGCAGACGTTATACTTCTTTTTTCTTTCTTCACGTCTTTTCTTTTTTCTTCTTATTTTTCTTTTAAATTTTAAAACGTTTATTGTATTAAAAAGTATCAATGCCTTCTCAAGACCATCGACTTTCTTTTTTGATGGAGACAAAATGGGCACCACATTAACTTCCTTCAATCTTTTTCTGTGCGCATAGCACTAGTTTTCAGTCTTCATTCAACTCCAGAAAACATCAGAAACCGCTATGAGTCTGTCCTATGCTCATTCCCCTCCTAGGTTGCTTCCTCTGTTCTTTGCTCTTCATGGAACGCTTTTACGTTGTGACCTGTTCTTTCGGAAGAACAACTTTTACCATTCTTCTCCTCAGGGGGAGTTACTTGTGGCTTTTGCTTTCAACAGGAAATGGTGGTAGAAGAAACGGGCAAAAGTTGTGCTTCTTAGTTGAAATCTGATTCAAGCCAGCATTTTGGATAGCACTCATTCTGTTGCCTATTCTGCAGAACAGAATGTATTGGGCACATCAGTTTATAATCTTTTTCTCCCCTATCTCCTTATAAAGACAATGTTTTTGGGGCTACAGCCAGATTAGCCTGGTTTGCAGCTGTTTCTAAGAAGAAATTTGTGCACAGTGGTGTCTGGCAACACAATCTCAAATAACCATATGTTCGTACCTTCTCTTACTTTGTTTTACCCTGATTGTTTTCACTTTTTGATTTTATGTTTGTAGCTTGTTTTTTTATGGCATATATTCTATACAAATAAAATTGGCCACTATGTTAAAGTGTAGTAGTAGTTTGAAGGCCAGTGATGAGGGCATCCTTCCCAGAAGGCACCAAGCTTGCCAGGTAGCTAGGCCAAGTCTCCTGCAACCCCAAAAACACAGGATCAGAGTCATCAGGACACAAGGCTTTGGCACCTCAGAAAAACAAGTGGAAAAGTTAAATGTGAATCGTTGTTGTGTGTGTGTGTGTGTGTGTGTTTTGTGATAATGTTGTCAGAATTCCTATTTTTAAATTGAAGTAGAGCCTTTTATATATTTTTATAATGTTTCAGCCAATATCTCTATGCACACTTGGCTTGACACTCTGGAAGCTGTTGTGCTAGACTTTCCTCATAATTTATTTATAAAATAAATAAATAATATACTCTAAAAGCGATAAAGGAAGGATTATTCAAAAATATATCATTAGATACCCTTGAAGGTATCCAGTTGATACTGGCAGAATTGAAGGTCTCAAGGTTCTATCATTTACCACTGATAAAACCACCTCTTCAGGACCTTCTGGAAAAGAATCAAATCTTATTCCTGGAGAATGATATTACACAGGAAGGGAGGCACCATGGAGAAAGCTCTTTTTCTTGGTCCAGTAGATGTACCTCCCTTATTGAAGGGACCCGTTACATACTCTGCCTCCCTGTAGTAGATGTAACTGAGGGAAGGTGGGCCTTCAAGTAACCTGGCCTCATGCCATGTAGGGCTGTAAAGGTGCTAAGCAGGATCTTGAATTGGACCCAGAAGCAATTGGCAACCAATGAAGCCTGCTAAAGAGTCAACACATGCGCAAATCTAGGCTTGTGCAAAACCATGTGGGCCACCATGTTTTGAACCATCTGAACCTTCTGGATACTCCTCAAGGGCAGCCTCACGTAGAGCGTGTTACAGTAGTCCAAACGGGAGGTGATTAGGACATGCGTGACTGTGAGGACGGAATGTTGGTCCAATTAATTAACCAATTCTCTTTCCAACTCTTTGTCCTGAACCTCTGGCCTACTCTACTCTATCATTAATTTGCTTTACCTCTCCAGATATTTGTTTAATACAATTTTCCATCTTTTTAGCATCTTCTCTCATCTCCTCTCTTAGCTGTACAAATCTTTCATCCATTCTTTTTTCAAAAGCACCCAATGTATTTCCCTTTAGAAACTCTGTTGTCTCTAAAAGATCATTTATTTTCAAATTTACTCATATTTTTACATCTTATGCCAAAGCCTTTACTGAATCCCCACTTATTGTTCTAATTCCAATTACCCTGGTAAGAGGAAATTAATTCTCTCATCTATCTAAAACTTAACTAGCAACCTTACCAGAGACATTTATTTGGTTTATGGCACCAGTAATGAATCACCCAACAAAATAAAACCACACCAAAATAAAAACGGAAATGAACTCGCAAATAAATATTTTACTTTAATTACCAGTAAAAAATTATGAAATCTATGCAGGTTCATAGGGATACAAATGATTATTTTAATTGATACTGACATTCACATAATAATTGAAGGTATATTGGGTGGCTGATTACATCCTTTGATGTTGAGAATGTCCCTTTCAAATGATTTTTTTTTCCTTATTTGTCCCAGGCATGTTTTCTGTATTGGTGGAAACATGGAGTTCAATCAAGGTCCCAGAGTTTGTCCCAGATTCCTTAAAGGTAAACTGAAATGCAATGAAATATGTTCATATAGTACTAACTGTAAGAACCTTTAGGAAGTGGAATGATATAAAGATGATAAATGAATTGTGTATCACAGCAAAACACAAAAAGAGTCTTACTTTTCTTTCCTTATTAAATGTTCCTTCTTGTTCATCTCAGGCCTTAATAAAATGATATAGCATTTGGGGGAAAAGATACATGCCAGTAAGCCAGCAGTAGAGGATAAGATAGAGAAGATCTCCACAGCTACCATGGATTTTCCTTTGGTGCTCAGATAGGTTGGAACAAAGGACAGCCAAACACTGCAAAAGACCAACAGGCTGAAGGTGATAAACTTGGCCTCATTGAAACTGTTGGGCAGCTTCCTGGCTCGGAAAGCTATATTAAAGCTGACATTAGCCAGGAAACCCATGTAACCCAGAACACAGTAAAACATGATCACTGAGCCCTCGTTACATTCCATTATCATTTCCCCCTTCAGTGAGTGCACGTCTGTATCTGGGAAAGGAGGAGACGTACTCAGCCACACTATGCAAATTCCCACCTGGATGAAGGAACCTGAAAGGACAATAGAATTGGCCAGTCCTTTCCCTACCCATTTCCTCATCCCAGAGCCTGGTTTGGTTGCCATGAAGGCCAGAATCACAGTCATGGTTTTTGCCAATACAGACGAAAGGGCCACTGAGAAAATGATGCCAAATGTCATTTGCCGCAGAAGGCAGATCATCTTTTCAGGCCTTCTAATGAAGAGGAAGGAGCAGAGGAAGCAGAGAAGAAGGGAGAGGAGGAGGATATAAGTGAGGCTCTGGTTGTTGGCTTTGGCAATTGCAGTCTCTCGATGCATCCAAAACATTCCAAGCACTAAAGTTGTAATCAAAGAGAAAACGATAACCAGTATAATAAAGAGGATTCCTAAAGGTTCTTCAGAAGAAAGATAGTCCAATACTTTGGGAATACATTGATTGTGGATCTTGTTGGGATACTGACATTCTGAACATTTCATGCAGGCATCCATATCTGGAAAAAGAAAAAAGAAACACTTTTTAAATGTATTACGTTTTTTTCAGTCTATAGGGCAACAATTGATTTTGATGTCTGCTACCTATTTAGTGAAGTTAGGATTGGAATTCTCCTCTTTTAATGCAAAAAGATACAGCAATCTCATACCTTAAATTCATACCAGACATGTTCATTATTGTAATAGATTGCAATGTTATAGATATCTATTAGGTCTTTATACATACTTTGGAAGATATTTGTGTACTCTTTCTATGCCGCGTAGAACTGTGAGAATTTTGTAAAATTCATAGAAATTTCTATGAGTTATAAAGTTGATCCATGTCTTTTAAAAAAGTATTAGATGTTATATTCCATTAAAATCTACATTTTTGCTTTCTTTTTTTGTGTGCTCTTTTTTGAGGGAGATTAAGCAATAATTCATCCCATTTTTTGCATATACACTCTTACTCATTCCCGTACAAATTTAGTCATATACCTTGAGGGGAGGGTAAACAGAGGGCATTGACTGAAAATAAGATCAAAAGGAAAATCGCTAATTCGGTCATTATATTTCTTTTACTTTTTCTCAAAACATTACCACTCAAATTGGTAGTTTTCTCATGTTAACATCAGACTATGAGCAAAAAGTAGGTATATCCCTAGGAGAAACATTATATTAAGTCAGAACCATAATGCAATTCATATTACTGTTTACTGTCCTGTTTTCATTTGTAAAACAAGGTAATTATTAATAGACTCTTTATGTACCATCTCAGTTTGGATCATCAGCATTTGCAGCTTCAGAGACATCTAAGGTTTTAGAAATAATATTATATCAATAGATCAATTTGATATGCAAATTTAAAGACTGGATGGTATGAGAAATTGAAGAACCTTATTTTCTCTAAACAATGGAAAACAGACTTAACAATTCCATTAAAGGTTTTAATGGATCATAGAGGTTGTTTTTTGTTTTTTGTTTGGATACAACTGCATTTGTATTAAAAAAAGAAAGACTAAACCTTCCCATTGTTGGAATGTGGAAACTGATAGCTGAAGAATGGAAAGATATTCTCTTTGCTTTTCTTTTTGCCTTGAGACTAGTCCTTTGACATTGGAAGGATAAATATATGGCCCAGATTGATCAGTGCATTGAAAACCTGATATTACCTAAACCTATGTATGACTTTAAAATTCATTTATATAATGGTGATAACAACACAATACATCTTAATCCTACAATACATAAGATGGACATCTTAAACAACTTTTGTTTATAACTTTATTTACATACATACATGCATAAGAAGCAGATAGATGGATGGATATTATTGCTTCTCTCTCTCTCTTTTTTCTTTTCGTTTATTTTTCCTGTTGTTCATGTTGCACTTAAATCTGGGCTGGATTATTGCTAGTCAGTTAGCCAAAGTACTCACATTTCTTTCTCCTACCTATTTTGTCAGAGAACTGCCCTTCTGGACATGGCACACAATCGTAGCAGCAAAACTTCTCTCCCTCCTTCTTCTTTCTGCTGTAGCCTGGATAGCAGCGGTCATTGCACACAGAGAGAGGCAGCACCTAGACAGAAACATGTATGAGAGAAACAGGCAATAAAACACCTGCATCAATGGAGATTTCCCAAACAAGGAACCCAACCTTGGTTGAGGAAGCAGAATAAGATGTAAATGAGGAAAATTGAGTTAATGGTTTGGAGGTTCTAGCAGGGAAGTGCATATGGTATACCCTTGACCAAAGATCAGTACACTCCTTGTATTTGGGATGGTCATCCTCCTCCACTGAGCATGCAGCTTCAGGACAGACCCACATGGAGCAATGAGTGAGGAAGGGGACACCTGCCTAGACAGCCAATTCAGCCAAATCAACCCTGGAAATCAATGAGGTGACAGATATCGCAGATATCATAGATATCACACATTGCCCTCATATCAGGGATGTAAACTTTACTCAGGGATGGGCTGACCAATATTATCAAACTAATCCTGGATAGGGTTCCCATACTTCTTGTGAAGCACAGTTTGGAGACCCTTGAAATGTTAACTATGTATGGAAGTAAGCCATGCTTTTACAGGATCTCACATTTATTTGGATTACTCCTAATGGGTTCTTTGTGTAATGCTGTTTCTGGAGAAGGGTTTAAAGCAGATGCAAACTTCACTGTCCAGGTTCTGGTGGCCCCAGTATTTTTTAATGCATAGCATGAATGTGGCACTAGCTATGTTAGCAATGCATATGTCCCAGGTACAGTTGGAAGTATCAGTCTGAAACCTGCCATGGACAGGTTCTTATTAATGCTCAATTGCATATATAGAGAAAGTTACACCTCATCTACTGAAAGACCCCAGAAAGGCCAAAATATCATTTTCTTCAATTACTGCCATGTCTTTGACAATTGCTCCAAAAGATGCTTTACCTTGATCTTTAGTTGAGACTTTGGAGCTGCTTCTCACCTGGTTAAAACTTCGACGTTTGACAGAAGCCTCATCCATCATGGCCACCATTCTTGCCAACTACAAGATTCCATAGGTAGGCCCTTGAGATGGCTTCCTAGAAATCCCAAATGGTTTTCTATTGCCGGTCACAGATGCTGGCAAAACGTTAGGAAACAAAACTTCCAGAACACGGCCACACAGCCCGGAAGACCCACACCAGGCCTGGTTTTCTATTATTTAATTTCTTAAAATGACTTGAGGCCGTTTTCAGAGTAAAACCTTTCATAAGATAAGGAGAATAGTGTATAGTACATTCAATAAATATAAATATGGATAAACTATAATGATAATTAATTATTTAAAGCTGAAAACTCTTTGCAGTCTCCTCAGGAGTAGTGAAGGATGGCAAACAGCTGTTTGTAGTTTGTTCCAGAGAGGTTGGGCCACTGCAAAGCAAAAAAGACACAATTTCTTTCTTTCCCAATCCATCAGCTGTCAGCAAATCAAAAATGATCTTAGAATCTATGGTATGTAGAGTCCACTTTCCTTCAAGCTCTCAGAGCAGAGAGATACATATGTTCCATGATGTCATCCCCTATGTATGGGATATTATATGACTTCCACCTTACTCCATGGTGTGGTTGTGTGTTGGGGGGGGGGTATTTTTATAATTTTCAACAGTGTATAAGTTCAAAGGTGATCTTAAAGTGCTTGCATTTTGTTTTGTTTCATTTAAACACTGACAGTCTTTGTAGCTGATATATACGCTAAGTGCTCTAATTCTCAACAACATTGAGAAGCCTTATTCTGTATCAGATTTATGTATTTATTTAAATATATTTAGCCATCCATCTCTGATGGACTCTGAATTAACACTAAAAAAATCCATAAAACAGATAAAATATTTAGTTTTAATTTAAAGATGAACTGTAGTTAATATTCTCTCCTAATCCTTCTGATTATGTGCTGTATATTTTCTTTCAGTTTGCTTATGGAACATTTACACCAGTGTATGGTAACAGAAATATATTTCCATTCTGCTACCAGATGGTCCCAAATGAAGTCTATAAATACACTGGGGTTATCTGATTACTTCAGCATTTTGGATGGACGTGCATTGGGCTCTTGGCTGTAGATGATGATTATGGGGATATGTTTTTGAGGAAAATTGTACCGTTGCTTTCCCAAAACAACATTTGTTATGCTTTCATACTCAGAACACCACAGAGGACATATCTGGATGATTATATACATTTGATTTTAATGGAGTTAAGATATGATCAACTTTTTATGGATCAAAAAGTTCATGTTTGGTTTGTATATTGAGCACCCACATCCATGCAAAATCTGAGGATGATAATCTTCATTGCAAATTTTATTTTATTACCAACTCTAGGTAAAGTGTGGATTGTTACATCCCATTGGAATTTTGAATCACTGTCCATGCAGAGACTTTGGGATATTCAGAGTCTCTATGGTGCACTTTCATTCACAGTTCGCTCAAAAGAACCACCGGAATTCCAAGAATTTGTTCACACTGTAAGGCCACCCTGGGCAAAAGAAGACAATTTCATTCAGAATTTTTGGGAGCAGGCATTTGACTGCCCATTACATATTTCCAGTATAAATGAAGCTAACCAATTATTGTGCACCGGGGATGAGAAGTTAGAGAGTCTGCCTAGTACATTTTTTGAAATGAACATGAGTGGTCATAGCTACAACATCTACAATGCTGTCCTTATTGTGGCACATTCCTTGCATGTTTTATACATGTCCGGACCTAGGAGTAGAAGATTTCTAGAAGCAGAGAGGTTGGCATTTCATAAAGTAAAACCATGGCAGGTACTTAAAATAACCACAACAATAACCACAGCAACAACATAAAGGCAATTGGTATATCATAATGTAAAATCATGACAGGCACTGTTGTTTTGGCTAAGAGCTGTACTTTTAAATATTAATTTGTTTTGTTTCCAAGAGGAAGAGGAAATATGACTGGATATGCACTGATGTTGTGGAAGTGGAAGATATTAGCATATTAAGCCTTATTGGTTTGATATTGGGGAGACTTAGAAGGCAAAATGAGTAAAAAGAAGTCTTCCAACCTTCACTTTGTCCTAACAGACTGGATCACACCCATGTCACTGAAGATTGCTAGCTTTGCCAAATAATTTCTGTCTCATTATTTTAGGTGTCACAAAAATTGGGCTGAGGGCTAAGCCATAAACTGCAAATTATCCAATCTGGTTTCGACTAATCTTTGTGAGCCAATTTCCCTTCTGTTCCTGAAAATTCTTGTACCAGATTCTTTGGCCTGACACATTTTGTTAATGCTATAAGATATATATGGCATGGTTTGTACAGGTTGACCTTGAAACAAAAAAGTGTGGAGGTTAACATTTTGGCTATAATGCTGATATAAATGTCTTCATTAATTAATTAAGAATGGGCCCAGTGATTTGCTTGAAGAAGATATTTGCATGGCCTTGAACCTACCCAGTGGTCTCTTATTGACTCCTTTAACGTCTCCCAGTTTTTCAAATGTTGGAGGACTAGCAGTCCAACTTAGTGTCCTGCATCATTTGCACAAACACGTGAATGTTGGGTTTTCACAGTCCTAGAGAAGTCTGAGGAGAGGTTACAAAACAAAGCATGGAGAATTACAATGGCTGCTTCTTGCCACTCTTAGAACTGAGGGGTCCACTTTGCTTTGTGAGGAAGCTTTGGGGGGGTCCTTGCTTAAACCTTTGTTGAAGGAAATCTGCTTTCTAAAAATTTGCACAGCATAATGCCTACATTCAGTGTTTTGAAAGAAAGGGTTCATATACAATGCTAAGGTACAATGAAACTTCCACTTTAAATTTGTAGGGATAATGTCCTTCCAAAACATGTTCATTTATCCAATGGGAATTACCTGAAAAGGAGAGATTGTAATTTTGGAAGGTGCAGCCATTTTGTCTATTACACCTCAAAATCCCAGCTGTATTTCTCAAAGCAGATTGTTCCTGTTTGAGATAGTTTTGTTCACTGGATCTCATTTCAAGATCTCACTAACTCTTTCTTGCATGTTCTTCTTCTTCTTCTTTTTTACCTAGTTTCATCATTTCTTAAAGAACATGTTATTCAACAACAGTATGGGGGAAACTATTTGTTTTGATGAAAACAGAGAATCAATTACGGGTTTTGACGTTATCAACTGGGTGACTTTCCCCAATAATTCCTTCGCTCGTCTCAAGGTTGGAACATTGGAACCTCAGGCTTCACCAGGCAGAGAATTAACTCTCAATGATGATCAAATTGTATGGCACAGAAGCTTTAACCAGGTGAGAAGAAGCTGTAGCATCTAAATTAAAACAAAGGCAACATTTCTTTTGAAACAATTCTCAAATTCTGGACAGTAATTGAAAAAGTCTAAATTTTGATGTTTAAAGTTCTTTTGCCTCCATGTCCTGAAGTGTAATATTCCATTTTATACAGTATATTCTACTATGCATTTTTTTTTTCATTTGTGTTTCTGTTTAGGTGCTGCCTCTCTCTGTGTGCAATGTCCACTGCTATCCAGGCTACAGCAGAAAGAAGAAAGAAGGAGAGAAATTTTGCTGCTATGATTGTGTGCGATGTCCAGAAGGGCAGATTTCTGACAAAATAGGTAGGATAAAGATAGTAGTCAGTTTGGCTAACTGACCAGAAAAAATTCAGCCCAGTGTTCTTATTTATTTAAGTACAACAAGATGAACAATAGCAAAAATAATTGTAGTCTGATTAAATTAATGAATGATTGCTCTCAGGTGTCAATATAATATATGAGATAGCTACATCTTTATGCATTAATGAAAAAGGAGAATTCCTATCCTATTTTCATTAAATATCTAAAATGGACCAAAAATTCC
>JANKYG020014206.1:326230-336281 GCA_026541955.2 Simalia boeleni
AGAATCCTGAGGAGGGGGAAATGGGTTTGGTATATTGTGAAGTGATGGAGAAACTTGTTAAGAAGTTGGGATTGCCTGGGAGCAGTGTGTGTAACAGACCTTTCTTCTTCCTTACAGCCGTTCAGCACCAAATGGGATTCGCTGCATATGGGTGAGTTTGTCCCGCCACCCCACCCCAATGGAATTTGGAATCATCTCCAAGGCCACATATTTCGTTTTGTTTCTGTAATGCATGGGGACAGACCTCATGACATAAGCAAGGCGCCTAAGCTAGGAGCTCTGCGTCCTGGACAGCTTTTTTCCCTGGGGTCTATGCAATACCTGGCCTCTCAGAGGAGAGGTCTTTGGGGCCAGAGAGGCACTGCCATGCCAGGAATGCTGTTTGGCCATGCGAAGGGATAAGGAGGAGGAACTCAGAAGCCCAAGAAAGAGAAGGAGGTTTCTCCTTCCAATCCCGCTGCTTGCTCTAGAGGCCAACGGTCCCCTCCATGGGTCGATGGATTCTGCTGCCTGGCACCTTTGATGATGATATCCATCAGGCAGAGCAGAACTTCAGGGAACCAAGCCTCCAGCACCACGGGGCACTCCCCGGACCGGACGATCCTCCCAATGAGCCTTATCGCGCTGGCCTGAGGAGAAAAGGAGAGTCTGCCTCACCAATAGAGCTGCAAAGGAAAGTTGGCTGGAGGGAGTGGTTGAAATCTGTGTGCACAAGAGGACCACCTCCTTGCGAGCTGGACCCTTACTGTAGCTGCAGGAAGAGGATGGCTGGACTGTTCCTCTCCTCCTGGAGGCGGCCAAGGGACCTCCTTCACCTTGGCCAGGAGCAGGGACAGGACCGCATCTCCACTGCGGCATGGCGAGGTGACAAAGGCCCAGAGCAGCTCGCCACAGGTGCTGGAAAGAAAATCAGAAATTGGACCCTTCTGCCCATCCCAGTTCCACAGGGAGAAATACAGAAGGGTCAGCCTGATGTTGGAAGGGTCGGCCTAGAACTCGAGGGAGGAAGTACCCACACCCCTGCCTACCTCCACGGGAGCTCTAAGAGGCCATACGTGACCCGCTTGATGTTCTTCCGGGCCACGACATGTAGGGAGGACAGGACCTGCCTCAGTTCAAGGGAGGTAGTAGACGTCAGGGTGCAGCTCTTATCCAGCACCTCCTGCATAGGCAAGAGAGGAAGAAAGAGGAAATGGAATGGGATGGTGAAAGGCCAATTCTTCCAGGTGAGGGCTGAATTGGAGGTTGCAGCAATAGGTCCTTCTCTGGGGAAGTCTTCGTTTTAACCCTGGGTGTCAAGCCTTACCTGACGTTCCCGCAAAGAGGTTGTCTTATTGCGGGGCCGGGGCCAGGGCCAGGGCCAGGTTTCAGCAGAACCTTTTCCGCTGGACCTGCTGTTGAGCGGAGAGATAGAGTATGATTAGACCTAGATTAGGGGTCAGTTTGAGGAAAGGGAGTTATCTGAAATTACGGTTCTGGAGGAGGTCAGAGAAGTAGGGCTAGGACAGAACCGTGCAGGATCCAACCAAGGGCCCCTCTGTTCCCTGGACAGGTCTCTCTGCCGTCAACTGGTCAGGTGACATTTTGTCTCACACCCACAGCACACCAGCTTCCCCAGAGGTCCTTCACTCTACTGTCAGAAGAGAGAAGAGACGTGTTTCTATCCACAGTAGCCACCACCTTGCAAGGTTTCTACCAGGCGCTGTTTTAAATAAATGAGCGGAAAAGACCTAATGTCTTTCTGCCGTGAGTCCTGGGCAAGGGGTGACAGTTCCTCAATGACTGTACAGCCAAAAGTAGGCACCTCTCCGAAATGAGACTCGGGTCCCAGGCCTCCTCCTCCAGGGTGCTGAGGTCACCGGTGTGGTCTCTGTTGCCTTTGGTGGAATCCTGTGAATGACAATGACTCCTCTGTGGCCACAAAGGGAAAGGAGACTCTGAATTGCTATGTCCATGGAACCTGGGGACTCTGGAATAAAGGACTGTCGAAGGCAGGGCGCCTGACCGGAACAGGGCTTCTGTTGCTTGATGCATCCCCTGAGTTAAAGGAACCCCCACCCCTACCCCACCCATACCCGAGAAAAGTAGGCTTTCCACTCTTTGCCTCTTAATGCCCTGCCTGGAAGCAGCAGGGCGGCGGAGAGGATGAAGCAGAAAAAGGAAAGGCGTGGGCAAGGAGTCACATCCATTTAGGCCGCCAGTCAGCGGCAAAGGGCCCTTCCCAGCTGCTCACGACTTACCGAACGGAGACCTCCTCTATCGTGTGGAGCCCCTGCCTTTGCAGCTCCGTTTCCTGAGAACTGGGGAGAGATTAAAAGGCCCAAAAGTCAAAACTAGGCATGGGTCCTCTTACAAGAGTGGCCACACACATGCTCTAGGAAGCGTGTCAGCTGGCCGGCCAAGGGCCTTGACCTGCGTTTTCTCCCTTTTATCAGAAGCAGGGTGGAGAAGGAAAGGAGGTGAATCTCCCTAAGAAGATGACTCACAGGCTTAGGACTCTCCACAATCAGCCAAGCAGTAGCCCTTGCGACTGGCTGGGCTGGAGGATTGGATGAAGGGATTTTGTTTTCCTTTTCCCACCTCTCCCTTTTCCTTTTGTGCTGTGTCATTTTAAGTTATCAGAAGCTTGCTTACTTTACTGTGCTTTAAGCATGCGCGCCATGCTCGGGGGCCTTCATCCTCTGGCCCCCCTTTGGCCCCAAATGGCCCCCCAATCCCATTGATTAAGGAGAAAAGCTTCCTGTCCAGGGGGCTGAGCATGCATCCAACAGAAATCTATCTGTGCAGACGTTTCTCATGCCCTTTTTAATCCGAGAGGGTACTACTGCTGTCTTCTTGGGGGCTGCAGATTCCCTCAGATGCGAGCAGATACCTTGCCCAGTCGGGAACGATCTCCACATCTTCCAGGCTGTGGGTCCTGGAGGTTCCCTGGGCTTCCATTGAATCCTGCAAATGACATGCATTCGTATTAAGGCATAAATCCAAAGCTCTCTGCATCCCAGTAGGATGGCTAAGGCCTAGGGCACAAGGTTCAGCCCCCTAGCAAGAGCGCCTTCAGAAGCCTTAACGTTAAGGGGACATTGCTTCCAGAATAAGGAGCAGCCGTTCTCAAAACAGGCTATGCCCAAGGTCAGGCGTTTGGCAACCTTTTCCCAAAGACTCTTCAGGCATTTGGAAGACGCATCCCTCTCTCCTTTTGCCTCCGACGGGGTCAGGAAAAGAGGGACGCTTAGGCACTCAGCCCCTTCCTCGATCACCCTTTCGTCACTGGATGTCCCTCCACCAGCTGTGACCTGACCTCTGGCAGCTAGTTAACAAACCACCTATCTGGAACCTTGCACTGGGGGCAGGGGAGCAGCCAGGCACGGAGGTCAGGGAAGAAGCAGATGGCTCCGCTGCCAATCCCCCGCCCCAGCTCGGATGCCCTTTGCAGATGGCTGGCCAGGGGGATGGGATGTCTAAAGGGCCCAGGGACCACCCCCCCGGACTTGAGGCATGACCTCCCACCAGCCACGTTGCCAAACCTTTCTTACCCCTGAGGTAGAAGAGGCGTCCCCATCGTGAGAGCATTCCTGCTCCTCAAGGTCTCTCTGTGCCTCCTGGGTCCTGACCGGGGGAAGAAGGTGAGATGTGGAAGAACCTCCAGCTACTTCAGCCTCCCCTTTCCAACAGCAGCCAGTCCGCCTGGCGTCTTTTTTCCCCTGCAAGCCCCTTGCGGACAGGAAGCAGCCTGGAGGGGGGTGTCCTACAGACTGTTGCCACCTTTCACTGGCACCCCAACATGTTCAGGGGTTGGGAGAAGACCTCGGTACCTGGCAGGTGGCACAGGAGGCTCTTCCACCATGCTGCCCACCAAACAGGAACATGGGCAGCTTTTCAAGATGTTCTGTGAGGAGAGGGAAGCATAGAAAGAGACCTGAGTCAGGGAGAGAGGATTGAGAATAGGGGCCCGTGACTTTCTTCTCCCCACCCCCGGTTGCTTGGAGGCTGAGAGCACTGCACTTACTCTGAACATTGTTCGTACCGCCATAGCAGAGCTCGATCGCCCTGCAGAAAAGCTACAAAAGAGCTTGACGGCACGAAGACGGCCCACCAGCAGGAGATGCCCAGAGGAGCGTCTGCCAGCCAGCAGGCAAGTCCAGAAAGACAGTGAGCAGCCTGGGCACACTGTCTTTACAGGTGGGCAAACAATCGTGGTCCCTCAGCAACTGGGGAAACATTCACAATGGCCCTTTTCTGAACCTACCCCTACATGGCAGCTGTACAGGCAGGCTCAGGACCTCCCCTGGCAACGGGAGAAACATCCCCAAAAGCCACTATTTGAACCTCGACAAGGATGGCGGCTCTCTCAGGGCCAGGAGCGGCCAATTCTGGGTGGCCTTTGGCCCCTGCCTTTGATGTGGGAAGCTGTCTGCTTGTGAGCAACGCAAAAGCACAATCACACGTGGCACAAAGCACAGAGAGGGGCCAGAGATGCCCACTTGCTTCTCTCCTGGGCCTCTTGGGCAATTTGATCTTCCTTTCCCCTTCAGGCCAGCCCAGCCTGGAATCTCCTGCCCACCTTTGAGCGGGTCCACGTCCTGTCTGCTCAGCGGACAGTCTCCCTTCTTTTTGCCCGGGGTACAAAAGTGGCCACAGAGGTTTTGGAGGTCACAGAAGAGCGGTGGGGCGGCCTCTCCGACGTCATTCCCGCAGGGGTTGTAAAAGCAATCCTGGGAGTGATGAGGGGACCGTTCATCTGCTAGTAAGTGCGCTTGAGGGATTCCTATGCTGCACCATGTAAATTGGCAAGTTTCCCAGGGCCATGTCTTTGGGAGTGCCCCCTTTGGCTCCCACCAACCCCATAGCACACCTTCAGAGGGTGAAAGCTTGCTCAGTCTCTGGATGAAGTGTAGCATCAACAGCCCAGGGTCGCTGACCAGGCGAACAGCCCTAGGAATATGCGTTATCGATAAACAAAGACATCACAATCTAGACTACATCTGTATTGACACTCCACCTTTTATTACAGGGAATAGACAGAACTTTCTAACGTAGATAGGTATTAGAACCTGGAAATGAGCCAAGGCCCTGAGCTCAGAACAGTTCATAAAGAGACGATGCAGCTGTTCTGAACTGGAACCAGAGTATTTCAAGCTCGGAGCACTTGTAATTTGCGTCTTGTACAACTGTTGCTTTCCAGTGACTGGACTTTGGAGAAGCCCTTCACCTGCCTCCAATGGAGTTGTACTATGACCCAGAATGCCCATCGCAAAGCATTGGTTCATTCTAAAGGGCTAGGATAAATTATATCGTAGAAGAAATCGTAACCAAACGGCAACAAGAAAGTTCATGGACCATCCCCAAATTTTACTTTTACTTTTTGGTATATTTAGGAACTACAGTATTCTCAAATCACTATATGTGCTTAAATGTCTTATGAGCAAACGTCACCAGCGGTAACAAAAAACAACAAAGTCTCTCCTTCTCTTCGTATGTAAACTCGCAGATCTCGTCAGAGGGCATATTCAAAATTTTCACTGAGTAGCTAATAAGCAATAAAGAGGAGGGAGTTAAGTACTATTACTGCCAATATGCAAAGACTCATTTTAACCCAAACTTCCACGTGCTACAAAGGGGGCAAGGATTTTTCACCAAGAGAGGAGCGACTGACTATGCAAACTCTATCTCCTTGTGTAAATGCTGTATCCCAGCAGCAGAAATCCAGGTGACCACAGAAGATAAGAAAGAGCGCCATCCCGTAGTTGCATGGATTTTGCAACCCGGGCATGACGGCCTATTGGACTGTTGAACTGCACAAATTCAACTGGGGATGTCAGTCCCGACCTCTAGTAACCACAGATCCATGGGCATCTGGGGAAGGGGTCAAGCCCACGTCACAATGTCACAATGGAAATTCCCCTTGTCCTGGACGTGTGTCAGTCATTGAGATGCCAGTACCTAACAGCAGGATGGACTTCGTGAGGTCACTTCACTGGCTCTCATTTCTCATTATTGTTGCTTGCCGCCGATGCCACTGAGCAAATCCTGACATTGGCTTACTATGATATCAGAGGGCAGGTTTTTATCCACACGAGTAGCAGAGCATGCGTGTTTGTACGAGAACGTGTGCTTTGTCTGCATGACCCTAAATGCAAATGAGTGAAGCCAGGTCACTGAAACCTAGCCTAAGTAACAAATGCATAAGCAAGTGAAGTTGTTCCTGGCCAGCATCATCAGTGGAATTACATACTTTCCTGCTGCTCAGCAAAACTTTTCTGCATGGAGACATCTGGCAGAACATGCCAGACTACATCATGACTTCGCACTGGAGGGTTTTTTACTTCAACAAACTGCATATAATTCATGATTTCAAGGCACAGAAGCCCCCAAAACATGAGGGAGATCCATTATGTGCCCTCCAAAAGTTGAGACAGAATTGCAATGTTTCCCCCTTGACAAGGGGGAGACTACGGCCTGATGTACTTTTTGGAATGGGATCCCTTGAATGCTAAAGTTAAGTGCGGCTCTTGGCTTGAAGAAATACTATGGCCCAGAAGGAGAGCAGCCCACAATGCATCAGAAGAACAAGGCGATGAACTCCTTGAAAAGAAGAGGGGAGTTGGCTACAGAAGCAGAATATTCAATGCTCAGGAGAGCATAGACAAGGTGGTGATGCGGGGCTATACGTGGTAGCCATCATCATCTTAAATTTGTCCTGATTCAGCAGCTTCCCCCATCAGATGCCATTCAGGGCCATAATTCCACCGCTCTGCTGTCTTTGCCCGGGGAGACGCTGGCAGAGACGTCTAGCCGTCCATAACACCTCACCCGGAAGCCTCACCTCTCTCCATGGTAATGTTGGCAAAGCCTGTCTCCCCTAGGTCTACTTGCTTACTTATGAAGAACCATGGACAATCCATTTTGGGGCCTCACCAGTCTTATGTGCAGAGAGGAAAGACCTAAATGGGAAAGAACGGAAGTACCAGAAGATCCATTTCGGTAGGTATGAGCCAGGCATGGGGTGACTGGGGACCTTGAGTATCTGTGCAAGACCTGTCATCTCAAGCACCCGTCTCTGGCTTAAGACCAGTTGCATTCAGCATTCAGAAAAGGAAATCTACCTTTCATTCTAAAACGTCAATGTTTCCACTAGGACCATTGGAGAAAAAGAAGTGACGTGGGTCCCAGTAGACACTAAGTCTGTTTTGGACGTGGACCTTGGGCTCCAGCCATAGGCTCACCCACTCGCTCTGCCCCAGGAGCGGAAGGTCTCTTTCAGCTTCTTCCTGGAATTCCTGGAATTATGAACTGGGGTAAAAGCCCCCTGCATTAGCATTTTCAGAGGGGTTAATAAACAGCCCTCTCCCTCAGGAGCTGTCATTCCTTCTTTACTCCTTTTGTTCTTTCAAAGTGGGAACAAAATCCCTCAAATACAGAGACACGTATTATTTGTAATAGTTACACAGTTTAGAAGAAGAACCCCACTGATTTATGAGTGATTTAGGGGAAAATTAGATAATTAAAGGAGGAAGTGTAACTAAAAACTAATAGAATTGAAAAATAAAAATGGTGGGGAAAAGGGAAGAATGGAAGAGGGGGAAAGGGAGGAAGAGACATTTACGTTGCAGGAAACGATCAAAGATGTGCATTCTTCGCCAAACTGGACGGGATGACACAGAACCACTTACATTAGACTGAGCAAGAATAAGGCATGACTGTAAGCAGAAGTGGACATGCCTCTTTCTGGGCGTGGGTATCCCGCTTCCTCCACCCTCCCCATCCCCAGTCACGACTTTGCTGCTCAAAAGGCCCGAGTGGGGCAGAGCTCCCGGCAATGGATCCGATGGTCCCTCTTTCTTCCCTTCCCACCCAGCTGCTTTCTACAAGCAGGTTCCAAACGTTTGGTCGGCCATCCCCCTTTTGCTGCGATTGTCCTCCTGCTATCCCCGGCAGCCTCGCAGAGCTCCTCAGCTCCGCACCGAAAGAGATTCAGAGAGGGTTTGGGAGCAGGAGAGGCCGGCTCAGATGCTTCCTCCGGTCCATTCTGCAGGAGAGTCCAGCTTTGCCCGGGATTGACGCACGGTCCCAGCAAATACCCAGCTTGCTTCCTCGTCTCCTCCGCTCCTTCGTGCTCCCCTGATGGGAGACTTCTTCCCCGGCGCCAGGATTTTTTAGATGGTTTCACATATTTAAATCGGACGGGACGTCTTCACTGCATTTGTGAATCGGGCTGTATTCAACACCAAAGGCAGAGTTATTACGCTTCCCTCCGGCAGTGCTAGAAATGAATCAAGATCTAGAGACGACTAACATTTCTCTACTTCAGTATGTGATTTGTAACTACAAAGGGATTTGTCTAATCGGTAGAGGAACATAATTGCAATGTCTGGCATAAGTGGTGTAAAGAACGGACTTTTGAAAGACGGATGCAGTCACAGTGTTGTTTTGAAGTGGAATAGAGCAGACCCTTTGAACACTTTTAAAATATGGGACGTGGCTGACTGTATCGTTGACCTGAACCAAACCTCCATTGCCAGACTAGGAGGTTTCCTGAAATTTGGAATCAGCGACCAAGGTAAGAGCCTCATCCAAGGAAAAACCTTCATGCCTCAAAGACCCAAATCTCTTTAACAGTCCTTGCTATGTTTCCGAAACGTTGTTCACTCTTTTTGATTGCACAAGACCCAACTTTGGAAAACCTTCTTCATTACTTGATTAGTTTTGGGTTCAGGAAGCACGTCTCAGAACAGGGTTTCTCAGACTTGGCAACTTTAAGATGGGTGGACTGCAACTCCCAGAATTCCCCAGCCAGCCATGTGATGCTAAAGTCTTGAATTAAGCTCAGGGCAGCATTAGTTCTGTTAAATCTTAACCAGCAGCTCCTCAACAAATGCAGAAAGACCTTTCACACGTCAGGGGTGACAGGGTTAGCACCCCTTGAAAATGCCAGATTGAAATGGGCAGTGCAGCTTTTAAACTAATTCCTAGCAGAAAGTTGACAGGAGCTGGGCAGCAGAAGGGCCTCGATATTTCAGGAAATGCACAGGAGACAGAAGCCGTGTTTGAAGCGGGTGCATGATGACCATGTCAGTCACGAAATGAGACCAAAGGGCTGAGGAAAAAGCTCAGGCCAGCAGAATTTGAAAAAGAAACTTTCCTCCTTCCTTCCTTCCTTCCTTCCTTCCTTCCTTCCTTCCTTCCTTCCTTCCTTCCTTCCTTCCTTCCTTCCTTCCTTGTCTTCTTTCTTTCTTCTTCTTTTTTCTTTCTTCTTTCTTTCTGCATTTTCAGGAAAATATACAATCATTAAAAAAGGACAGGGGATAAAAAGGTAAAATACAAACGTGCTTTAAAATGCATTACTGTCTCTCCGCTCAGGGAAATCTTAGCGCGTTCCTCTTCATAAAAATAAACATTGGGTAGTGAGGCGAGAAAGGAAAAATCTGGTTCTCTCCCCCCCACCCCCCATATTTATCCGAGACATTACAATCACTCAAATTCTTTTTTTTTCTCCGTAATCTACACTCAGTACCCCATAATGACAAAGTGAAAACAGAATTTTAGAAATGTCTGTAAATTTATTTTAAAAAAACCTGAAATATCATATGGACTGAAGTATTCAGATATTCCTGCAGATAGTCCAATGCACCATGGTTGCCGCTTTGTCGTGCCGTTGTGTGTCGTCAGCCTGTGCGATCTTCTTGCAGCAGCTAACTAGGCGGCCCACGGTTTCTTCAGCTTCTTTGCAGAGGCGGCATTTGCTGTCTGTCGCTCTCTTCTCACTTCTGGCTTGGAGGCCTTTGTTCTTCAGGATTGGTCTGGTGCAGCCAGGATTAGCCCCCCGTCTCTTTCTTCAGCTTTCCTGCTCTTGGGCAATGCCAGGTCTGCTTGTTACGAGCTTCAGTGCATCTTCTTCACTGTCCTTCAGAGATTCTCCCAATGCCCTTTCTTCTTCTCCAACTGTCTGGGGTTAATAATAATAGCAATAATTTCAAGAAAAAGAAGGAATGAAATTGATACAAATGAACACGTACAGGAATATAGAAAATATAATTAGGAAATTAAAAAAATA
>JANKYG020014323.1:1917-15226 GCA_026541955.2 Simalia boeleni
TTTCTTGAGTCTATAATTCAGTTGACTCTGATTTAGATCCTTCTACTAATGATTTTGTCATGTTAGCTTTTAGTGGGGTAACTATATAAATTTTTGTTGCATCATTTTTGTTAGGCCTGTAAGCCACCTTGGGAACACTTTGGCGATGAAAGGTGGCTAAGAAGTGGAGCTAGTTCAGATTAAATAAATTAGAACTTTAGAACATTCTTTCCGTGTTGGTTTGCCAAGATCAAGCCTACACATCTTCTGGAAGTGTGCTAAAATCCTCTTGAGTGTTCTGTTCAGGGTTTATTATTATTATTATTGGAATTATTTTCAGATAAGTGTTTTAAGCTAGTATGGAGTGATTCCAACTGAAATAAATAATAAGTGAGGAAAAAGATCTATTTTGAATGAGTGAGTATAATGAAAAACATAACTTTGGAACAATATAAGTAGTGTCTTGGACAAATCTGAATGGAATTCAATGTAAGGAATCCAGAGATCTAACCCTGAACTAAGAGGTTGTAGAATGGCTGTAGATCATATAAACAAACCAGAGATAAGCTCTGTCTAAGTTTTACAAAAAAGATGTTAAGCTCAACCACCCAAGAATTGAAGATGAGCCCCATCCCTCTGAAGTCATGCTGTTGAGGTCTATTCTATACCTGCATTCACGCATTCTGTGAGGATATCTATACTGAGAGCATTTTCAGGACTTGGACGAAGCGGCCCGCCTCCGCCGCGAGGCTCACGACGTGCTGGACGCCAACCTGGACCAGCGCGCCGAGGCTGCGGCCGGCGTCCGCGCCTTGATCGAAGGCGCCTGACGGTTCTATATCGGCCCGCGAGCGCTGATCCGGGACCGACCACGGGACCTGTTCACGACGGGGACGCCCACTCGCATTCCGGTACAGGCGCTTCCGACAAGCTGGCCGGTCTTAGATTCTCGGAGCGGAACCGATCCAAAGTGACGCCGGGGGCATCCGGTCAAGGTGCGGAGGGATCGGGCGGCAGACGATACGGGACAGTAGGTCGTCGCTCAGAGCGTCGGCCGAAACACCGGCCAGCTTTACCGGCTCGCCAACGCGGCTGGCCGAAGCTATAGGTCCGATGTGGTCCGCCAACCACGCCGGAGAGATCGTTGACACACAGGGCCTATCACGGAACGCCAATCACCGGCCGGATCCAAGGGGAACCGCCACGAAGCCGCGCTGCCCTGCGAACTCTCGCCGGAAACCGTCACGACTTCTGCGTCTCTTTCTATCGCCCCGAGGACGTCGAATGGGTCGATGAAAACGCCCGAGAGTGGTTCGGCGACAACGGCATCTTTTCAATGTGGGAAGAAGCCCGGAAGGCGGCCGAACGAAGCGGTCAGAGGTTTGAGGGCGTTTCGTACAGCCAAGAGACCTTCGAGGCCTACAAGGCGTGGTGCCGGCGCTGGTGTCTAGAGGGATCGGGGCGCTGCAAATGGGTCGTCATCCCGGATCCAATCGGCACCGGTACACAGGACCTCGACTATATGCTTCGACAGTGGCCGGAGGATCTGAAGGCCTTCGGGGTGCCGGTCTATCACCTAGACGATCCCGAGGAAGGCGAGAGCCTGGACCGCGCGATCATGCTGCTGGAGAAGTACGGCAGAATGTGCGTCGGCGCCGTCGGAGCCTGCCGGGTAATCAGGTCTCCGGAGTTCTGCCGCCGTATGGATGATCTGTTCGACCGGATTGTCGGTCACTTCGGCGCTGTTCCGCCCGTTCACTTCTTCCGAGGCCTTCAGCTTCTCAAGCCGGAGTGCGACTGGCCGATCTTGACGGCCGACAGCACCGACGTCGCGCGCAATCACAAGCGCCTGAAGAAGCTGGGCGAGCATTATCCGTGGGCGATCCGCCAAAAAGTCCTCCGCTGGGACCGCATGGCCGAAGCAAGATCTCTGTCGTGGCCCCCGCCAAGGCTTGAACGTCATCCCGACCTGTTCGCCGCGTGAGGTTGACGTCCGCCTGCCGTCGTGTCCCTCTGGGTCGTCATCAACCCGGGAGGTTCCCATGAAGTCGTTCCGCCTATTCTCGATCCTGTCGCTGATCTCTTCGGCCGTCCTATCGGTCGCCTTCAGCGTCGGCGCCTTCGCCCGCGAGGTCATGGAGGTCGCCTTCCCGGCCCACGTCCCGCGAGATCTTATCCCGACGACGCCCGCCCCCGTTCGGGTCCAGGGCCTGCCGTCCCTGCGCGCCTTCCGTGACAGCTTCCTGTCTCGCATGGGTGACGGCCGAGAACGAAGCCCTCTGTCGGTCGCGTTCGTGACCTAAAGGCTAGAGCCTCGCGCTCGCCTATCGAGGCCCCGCTGGAAACGGCGGGGCCTTTGTCGTATCGAGGCTTCGTCGCTCTCGGTTTGGAACAGCAGCCTCGGGCCTGGAGCGACGCGGGCTGTCCGGCGCCTTGAGATCGGATCCCGGGCAAGACCACTCTTGTCCGCATCTATCGACCCTAAGCGGGCGAGCCGATGCAATGACCCCGGCGGGTCGGAGAAGCCCCTCGGTTCGCACCGGGGGGCTTTTGCGTTACGGTCGCGCCAACCGAGAGACCCCACCGCATGAACGCCCGCCAGCAACAGGCCCTTTACGATCAACTGGAAGCCCGCTTCGGCCGCCGGATCGCCGACGCCTTCCGGGAGGCGATAGACGAACTGACGCGCGCGGCCGACGTCGAGCGGGCGATCACCGCCTTGATGGTCGGCAATATCGAGGCCGCCCTGGAGGCGATGCACATCGACGCCGCCGCCTATAGCCCGCTGGCCGATGCTATCCGCGACAGCTTCAACGCGGCTGGACAAGCGAACGTCGCCGCCATGCCGGCGCTGACGGACGCGGCCGGCGCCTCGCTCTTCATCCGGTACAACGGCCGGGCGCCGAACGCCGAGGCGTGGCTCCGGGACCATTCCTCGCGCCTGATCACCCGGGCGGTCGAGGACCAGAAGGCGGCGGTCCGGGCCGCGCTCGTGACCTCGCTGGAGAAGGGCCGGAACCCGAGGGCGACGATTCCGGAAATCGTCGGCCGGTACGACCCCAAGACCAGGGCGCGCGTCGGGGGCATCATCGGCCTGACGGCGCCGCAAGAGCGTTGGGTCGAGAACGCCCGGGGCGAACTGTCGTCGGCCGATCCGAAGGGCCTCAACAACTATCTGACGCGCCAAGCCCGCGACAAGACCTATGACCGCGCCGTCAAGCGCGCCCTTCGGGACGGGACCGCGCTGCCGGCCGACGTCGCCCGCAAGGCCCTGGAGGGGCTCAAGAGCGGCCTTCTGCGGGTCCGGGGCGAGGCTGTCTCGCGCACCGAAGTCCTGACCTCTCTGAACGCCGGGAAGTTCCGAGCCTATATGCAGGCGGTCGAGGACGGATCCCTCGACCCGCTGTCGGCAACGAAGATCTGGCGCGACAGCAGCGACAAGGACGTCCGCGACACCCACCGGGCGCTGGACGGCGAGAGCGTCCGCCTGCTGGAACCGTTCCGGTCGCCCTCCGGCGCCTTGATGATGTTCCCCGGCGACACCAGCATGGGGGCCGGGGCGGGGGAGGTCGTTCTGTGCCGCTGCCGCTTCGAGGTCCGGATCGACCGCCTCTATAACCTCGAATGATCGGGCGCTCCGATGCCACAGGGTAAGTTCGCAGCCAACATCAACGCTTGGGTCGCCCAGACCAAACAGCGTCAGACCGTCGTGTTCCAGAACTCCGCCGAGGCGGTTCTGGCTGAGGTTGTCCGGCCCGGCCCGTCGGTCGCGCGGCCGAGCGCGTCGGGCGGCGGCAATATGCCGATCGATACCGGCTTCCTCGCCTCCAGCCTCCAGGTGGTAATCGGCGACGGCATGGCGACCCTTGTCGCGAACCCGATCAAGAACAGCGAGGGGAAACAGGTTTTCCAGTACGACCCCGGCGCGACCTCGCTCGTGATCAACAGCGCCAAGATCGGCGACACAATCACCGCCACCTTCGCGGCGGAGTATGCGATCATCATGGAAGCGCGCTATGCGTTCGTCCGACTGGCGGCCCAGCGTTGGGTCGGGATTGTTGAAGCGGAAGCGGCCCGCGCCGAGGCGGCCGTCAGGAGCCGGAGATAGGCCATGCAGAAAGCGGACGATATCGCGCTGGCGCTCTTGGGGCGCGCGTCGCTCCTGAGTGTCTTAGATCAGGCTGGACAACCGCTTCCGATTGCGATGCCCGACGTCGCTCCGCCTTGGGGCGAGGACGCGGCGCCGGACCGCTATCTCTCGGTCTCGATCTTCGACAACGTCCCGCGCTGGCAGTCCGTCGGCGGCGACGCCAAGATCGGCCAAGGCATCCTTCAGGTCGAGGTGATCTCGCCGCGCCGTCTCGGCGTGATCCACCCCCGGGCGGCGGCCGAGGCGGTCATGGCCCACTTCCCGCAAGGCCTCCGGATGATCAGCGGCACGGCGTCCGTCAAGGTCTCGGCCCAGCCTTGGCACGGATCTATTATCCCGCAGGACGAACGCACGTCCGTCCCGGTCTCGATCCCTTGGGTGGCGTCGGCCGCCCGCTAGTCGCCCGCTACCTCGAAGGCGTCGGGATTCTGGATCACCAAGTCGGAGCATCGGCGCCCAACATAGTTGACGGCCTGTTCCTCGCGCTTCCGATAGGCGGTCGATCCGTCGTCGGCGCCGAAGTCCAGGATCTTGTCGAGCGCGTACTGCTGCTGCTCCGCCCCGGTCGCGACCGCATACGATACGATATCGGGATCAACGCCCTCGATAGCGGCGCGGCGCGCGAGATCCTGAAGCTGGACCTTCAGGGCGTCGGGGTCGCCATCCAGAACTCCGGACCGGACGCAGAACCCCGCGATGAAGGACGACGCCCCGAGCGCCTGGGCTTCCTCGATATATTCCAGGCTCGGCGGGGCGACTTGGAGGGCGGCAACAAGGGCGAGAACGATCATCGAAGGCTTCCTCTCCGGGTCCAGGATGGCGGCGGACCGTTCCCCTAAGCCATGCCGGCAGCGGTCGCGCAAGTCGGGCGGGTAGTGCGACGGCCCGAATGGTGTGATATGGCGGTTCCCAGGCCGATCTCCGGCTGTCAACCTTTTGAGGAACCCAGCCCATGACCGTCAGCACTTCGGCCGGCGCGACTATCTTCATCGGCCCGGCGACACCCGTCGAGCCCGCCAACGCTGCCGCCTATTCGGCCCTGACCTGGACCGAGATCGGCGAAGTCGAATCGCTCGGCGAGTTCGGCGACAGCGCGTCCCCGATCACCTTTACGGCCCTGAAGGACGGCCGCGTCCGTAAGCGCAAGGGCGCCCGCGATGCTGGAGATCTGGCTTTGGTGGTCGGTTATGATGCTTTCGACGCCGGGCAACTGGCCCTGATCGCGGCCGAGGCGACGAAGTTCACCTATGCGATCAAGGTCGTGCTGGAAGACAGCCAGGACGCCAACGACACCGACTCGACCTTTTACTTCCTCGCCCTGGTGATGACGAAGCGACTCACGGTCGGCGACGTCCAGGCGATCACGAAGCGAGCCTATACGCTCGGGATCACCACGAAGATCACCGAAGCCCCTTCGACAGTGACCCCCTAAGAGTCGCGTCGCACAGCGTTCCCCCAAACTTCAACGCCGGATAGCGACCGGCGTCTTTTTCGCCCGCCACGAAAGGACACGTCATGGACGATCTTCTCAGCCTCAACACCGGCAACGCCTCCAACGAGGGCCGGACGCTTCACCTGAAGCACCCCACCAGCCAAGTCCCGCTGTATTTCGGGAAGGGCGACGACAAGGCGCCGATCACGATTGATCTGCTCGGCCAGGACTCCGACGTCTTCATCAAGGAAGAGCGCAAGGCCCGCGCGGCGACCATTGAGCGAATGACGAAACAGGTGAAATACAGCCCCGAAGCGGACGACCAACGGTCCGACTCGACGCTGGCCCGCTGCACCGTGCGGTGGTCGAATATCCCGCAGGGTTGGGTGGACAACTCCGACAGCGCCGAGCCGGCGGAGTTCAATCCCGCCAACGTCCTGAAGCTGTATCAAAACCCCGGCATGAAGTGGCTCCGCCTCCAGGTGGATGAGTTCATCGCCGCCCGGGCGAACTTTTTTTGAGGGCATCGCCCAAGCCCTGATCGCCTTCGCCGAGGCGGTTCAACGGAAGGTGGGGGAGCGTGATCGCCCCCCCTTCCCCTTCGGCTTCGAGGGGCTCTATGACGACTATGTCAATCTCGCGGGAACCCGCGACGTCGGCATGGCTGTCGGCCCGATCACCTATCTTGAGATCCAGGCCTATCAGGCGACGACCCACGCGAGCCTGACGGCCTGGGAAGTCTCTGTAATCCGCCGGATCGACACCGCCATCCGGGCGATCCTGTTGAAGTCCAGCGGCTCCGGACAAGGCCCGCAGGGCATCCCCGTAAGCGACGCTGCTAGCATCAAGGCCAAGTTACGCGGTATGTCTGGGCGAACGCCGCGAAAGACGTCGGCGCCGTCCTAGCATCTGGAGACCATCATGGCCGGCGACTTAGCTACCCTCGGGCTGCGGATTGAGAGCCAAGAGGCCGACACCGCCGCCGCCCGTCTGGACCGCATGGCGGCCTCGGCCGACCGCGCCGAGCGGGCCACGGACTCGCTCGGGGCCGGATCCTCGAAAGCCAACGGCGCGATCACTACCCTGCTGGCGTCGATTGAGCGGACGTCCCGCGAAATGCTGGAACTCCAACGCTCGGGCGCCGGGGCGGCGGCAGCGGTCCAGGCCCAGGCCCAGGCAACCGGCGCGATGGCCTCGGAGGCGCGCGAGGCGGGCGCCGCCGCCGCGATGCTCGGCACCTCTATGGGCGGGGTCCAGTCCGCTATGGGATCGACCGCCGCCGCGACCGCCGCCGCGACGCGCGAGATCGGTCAGGCGGACGCCCAGATGCGCGCCTACCTCTCGCACATGGCGGGCGGGACGCGGGTCATCGGCGACTTCGATTCCCACATGGGCGCCTATCGGAAGCACCTGGACGCGCTGCCGGATGCGCAAGGCCGGGCGACCGACTCCAGCAAGGCCTTGACGCAAGCAACCCTCAACCTGACGCGGCAGTTCGCCGACGTCGGGGTGACGGCTGCATCGGGGATGGATCCCCTGATGATCATGATTCAACAAGGCCCTCAGATCGCTGACGCCTTCCAGATGGCGGCGGAGCAGGGGCTTGGCTTCAAGGACGTGATGGCCGGTATGTGGGCGCAGTTCGCCCCGATCCTCGCGCTCCTTACGCCGATCATTCTCGGCATCGCGGCGGTCGGCGCAGCCTTCGCGCTCGCGTCGCGTCAACAGGGCAAGGACATTGGCGATCTGAAGAACGAAGTCGGCTTGACTGAAGAGCAGATCAAAAAGCTGAAGAAGGCCGGCGAGGACACGTCTGTCACCCTCGGGGATAGTTTCCGGGGCTTCGGGACCGCCTTCAAGGAAACGATGCAGGCGGCGTTCGGCGACGAACTGAAGGCCGCCGGAGCAGCTTTCGGGAAGTTCCTGGATGACCTCGGGACCAACACCGGCAACGAGATTAAGACCATCCTTGGGTTCTTCATCGGGACCTATAACGCGATCAAGGCGACCTGGGCGATGCTTCCGGCCGCCATCGGGGACGCGGCGGCTCAGGCGGCCCAGATGGCCGTCAACGCCTTGAACTTCCTGATCCAGAAGTCGGTCGATGCGATCAACGGGCTGCGCAATCAGTACAACGCCCTCCCGGCCTGGATGCGCAGCGGCCATACGGCCACGACAATGCAGGCGCCTCTGATCGGCAACGTGGCGAACCCGAACGCGGGGGCGCTCGCTAGTACCGTCACGGCCGGCGGGGACGCCATGCGGGCCGGACAAGTCACGGCCGACGCTATGGTGTCAGGGTTCAACACCCGCTGGCGCGAGGCGACGCGCCGCTCGGCGACAAACCGTATTCGCGAGGCGGCCGGGGATCCAAACGCTGCGAGCGACGCGGGCAAGTCGGATGCTGAAAAGGAATACGACCGCCTCATGAAGTCGGGCGAGGCCTATCGGCTGGCCTTGGTGAAAGAGCGGAACGAACTCGGTCTGACGGCCTTGGAGCGCAAGCGCCTGGAGTCCGAGACGATGGCGAACAACCTCGTGACCAAAGGCGCGACCGATGCCTCGCGCGAACTGGCGGCCGAGATCCGGAAGGAACAGAAGGCGCTGGAGGACGCGACCCTCGCCTATGAGCATTCCAACGCCATGAAGAAGCAGGGCCAGACCTTGCAGCTTCTGGAACTGGAGCGCGAACTGATCGGCGCCTCCAACGTCGAACGCGCGCGTCAGATCGCCATGCTGACGGCCGAGATCGATCTTCGGAACCGTCTCGGGTCTCTCGCGGAAGGCTATATCAACTCGGCCGCCGGCCAGAGCGAGATCAAGGGCGCGGGCGACGTCGCGGCGGCCGGGGTCCAGAACGGCAACGCCCAGATCGCCTATAACCTTGGCTTGGAATATCAGCTTGATCTGCTGCGCCAGATTGACGATCAGGCGCGGGCCGCTGGACAAGGCCTCGCGGATGCGTTCGGCGCCGCCGGGGGCGCGCTCGGGGACATGGTCACGTCAATGACCGGCTTCCGCGCTCAACTCGAAGAGATCAATCAGGCCGAGCGACGCTATCGCGAAACCGTCGGGGAGGGGGCGGTCGATCAGCGCCGCCTCGCGATGTTCGCTCGGGATCGCGGGCAGGCCGAGGTCGAGGCCTATGGGAACGCCCTGTCGGCCGCGAAGGGCTTCTTCCGCGAGGGCTCGGACGGCTATCGGGTCCTCCAAGCCGCCGAGGCCGCCTTCCGGGTCTTCCAGTTCGCAATGAGCGTTCAGGCGATGGCCCAGAACGCGGCGGAGACCGGTGCCAGCGTCGCGGGCAGCTTGGCGAAGGGATCGGCGGCGGCGGCGGCCGGCGCGGCCAAGATGTTTGAGGCCCTCGGGCCGTTCGCCTTCCCGGTCGTTGGCGCCATGATCGCTATTCTGGCCTCTATGGGCCTGAAGGGCGGCGGCGGAGCGCGGGGCGGCGGCGGAAGCGGCGCGCCGAACAGCAGCCTCGACGGATCGGTCAGCCGCGCGCAGGATATCAGTGTCCAGCAGGACCAGACGCGCCAGTCTGCCGCCTCGGCGGTGGCGGGCAAAATCGAGGTCAAGGTCACGGCCGACCGGGACGGCCTCCAGGCCTATGTGGTCCAGACGGCGGCCGAAACCGCTCAGCCTATGATCGAGCGAGGCATGGCAGCCACCGGCGGGGCGACGCGCGCCATCGTCATGCAGGATCTCGACAAGGGCCGAACCTATAGCCGGAGCAGCAGATAATGAGCCGCACGATCCCGAGCCCTCCGCTGATCAGCGTTGAACTCAACAAGGTTTCTTCATCAATCGATCAGCGCAGCGCCACCGGAGCCAACCTTCAGCGCGGCTTCCGGAAGGGCTCTCACTACACCGCCGAGTTCGTGCTGGAGCCGCAGGACCATAGCGAGGCCCGGCAATGGCTGGACCTCCGGACGGAAGCCGATACGGTCATCGTGCCGCTGGAGCAGCCCGGCCTGGATATCGGGACGCCCGGAACCACGTCGGTCAACGGGGGCGGGCAGGCGGGCGCGGTCCTGAGCATCAAGGGCTTCACGCCCGGCTATCTGATCCGCAAGGGGCAGGCCTTCAACCATATCGGATCGGACGGCGTCCGGCGCCTGTACGTCGCCGACGCGGCCGTCACGGCCAACGGATCCGGGATCGCGGCCGTCCCGCTGGAAACCATGCTCAACTGGCCGCCCGCGAACAACGACGTCATCACCTTCTCGGACGTCAAGATCGAGGGCTTCGCGTCGGTCGAAAAGGGGTCGTGGCTCCAGGACGGCAACGGCTATCACCGCATCCAGTTTCTGGTCGAGGAACCGGGTTAATGGACACCGCCCTCTCTGCCGCCTACGCCCAGCGCGTATGGACGCGCGCCATCCTGGTCCGGCTGGATCTCCCCGGCGGATCCTACGGACTGACCGATGGCGGCTTCGCCTTCCATGATGGGCTGTTCTACCTCGGGAAAGACCCGACGCTCGGGATCTTCATGGGCGTCTCGGGCCTGACCTCCGGAATGAACGACCAGACCACGCGGGTCGATATCCGTATCGGCCCGAAGGACAACGCCGCCGCCGCCCTTCTGGCGTCGCCCTCGACGCAGGGAAGCCGCGTCCGCGTCTGGCGAGGCGCTATCGACCGGCAAACCGGATTGCTGATCGGCCAGCCGGTTCTCCGCTTCGACGGGGAGGTTGATCAGCCGCGCTTCTCGGTCGGCGCCGGCCGCTCGCTGAACATCGCCTGCGGGACGCAATCGGCCCGGCAACTGGAGCCCAACGCCGACTGGCGCGCCAACTACAGCTTTCACACCACGCGGTGGCCCGGCGAGACCGGCATGATAAAGGTCGGCGGGATCCTGAAGGTCTCGCGCGACCTGGGGCAATGGAGGCGATAATGGACGACCGGATCCGCCGGCAGCTTACGGCTGAAGCCTGCTGGAAACGCTTCTACGGCAAGACCTATGACCCCGGGAAACGCGACTGCGTCAAGCTGGCGACCCACGCGCTGATCAAGATGGGCCACGGCTCCGGGATCCTGAAGGGCATGGACTATTCCACCGAGGCGGCAGGATATCGCCTCATGCGGAAGGCCGGGCTGAACTCTCTAGCCGAAGGGCTGGACGCGAAGGGCCTTGTTCAGATCGCGCCCGCGATGGCTATGCAGGGCGACCTGATCGGCATGGATGCCGGCGAGGACAACCCGTTCGGCATCGCCCTGGCGGTCGCCATGCCTGACGGCCTCGTGTTAGGCTTCAGCCAAGGTATCTGCTCAACCTGGAGGCCTCTCGCCTTCAAAGGGGCCTGGAGGCTCTAGTGCCGGAAATCGCCGCCGCCGTTGTAACGGCCATCGCCTATGTCGGAACCGCGACCACTGCCGTTGTCGCCGGCACCGCGACCTTCGCGCAGATCGCCACGGTCGCGGCGGTCGGGATTGGCTCGGGGATCGGGGCCTCGGCCGCCGCTTCTGCTCTCTCGCCGAAGATCGCCAGCCAGGGCGCCAACGTCCAGTGGGAAGCCAACCCGGACGCACCGCTGCGGTTCGCCTTCGGTCGCGTCGGCGTCAAGGGAAGCATCATCGACGCCGCCGTCTATGGCCCCGACAATATGTATGTGTCGTTCGCCTGCTCGGTCGGCTCGGCCGGGCCGATCAAGCGGTTCGTGAGTTTCCGGGCCGACGACTACTATATGACCTTCGACGGCGCCGGGGCGGCGGTCAACGAGCCTTATCGGGGCGAAATGTGGCTCTCGACCCGCCTCGGAACCCAGCCCGACACGGCCTTGTCGCTCCCGTCCGGACTGAAGAACGGCGCGGCCTTCCCAGGCTGGAACAGCGGCCGCAAGCTATCCGGCACCGCCGCCTATCTGGTCACGCTCGGGGAGAACTCGAAGCGGTCGGCGTATGACAGCAAGGTCCCGACCTTCATCGCGACTATCGAGGGGCTGTTCTGCTATGACCCCCGCCTGGATTCGACCTATCCGGGCGGTTCGGGCGAGTGTCGTCTAAACGACCCGCTCACTTGGGTATATACCGAGAACCCGATCCTTTTCGCTCTGAGGTGGGCTCTAGGGTTGTGGGAAGGCCCCAACGGAAAGGGTGTTCCCGGCCTGGACTATCAGGTCGGCGGTATCGGCGTTCACATCGACAAGATCGTCATGTCCTCGGTTGTTGAGGCCGCAAATATCGCCGACGCGAACGGCTGGAGGTCTGCCGCGTGGCCCTCGACCGACGACGACAAGTCGGAAGTGCTGGACGGCTTCCTGAAAGCCGCCGGCGCCAACTATGCCGAGATTGCGGGCCGGATCGCCTTCATTCACCGCGCCGCACCGCGCTCTATCGTCTTCACCGTAACGGGCCGCGACACCGCCGGGCCGGTTGAACTCGACACGACGTCCTCGAAGCTGAATCGGATCAACACCATTCGGCCGCGCTATTGGGCGGAAGACCAGGACTGGCAAATGACCGCCCTGCCGGAGGTCACGTCCTCGGCTTGGCAGATCGAGGACGGCCAGGGCGAGGCCGTGAAGCGGACGCGGGGCGTCGATTTCACCTTCGTCCCCGACCCGAAGCAGACGCGGGAACTGGCGACGCTCCAGGTGGCGCACACCCGCGAGGGCATCCGTGGGCGCGTTCCGCTTCGGCCATACATGGATCCCGAGCCGGGCAACTGTTTCACCTTCGATGAACCGGACTTCGCGCTCTCGGGGCTGAAGTGCTTCGTCTTGAGCGTCGAGGACGACACCGAGAGCGATACGGTAGTCGTGACCTTCGAGAGCGAGACCGACGGCAAATATCCTTACGCCTACGGCCAGACCGGCAACCCGCCGCCGCCGCAGCAACTGAGCCCTATCGACCCCTTCTTCGTCAGTCCTCCAGGAGCCGGGGACTGGACCGTGACGCCCCGGCCGCCCGCGCCCGGCGGAGGCCAACTTCCCGGCTTCGATATCACCGGCATCGTCTCAAACTCGACTGCTACGGCCATCATTGTCGAGTACGGGCTTTCGGCGACTGGCCCCTGGAGGCAGGCCTATCAGGGGCCGCCGACCGTCACGAATATCCCTCTCGATGGTCTCCAGCCGGGCGTCCAGTATTGGGTGGCGATTCAGTACCAGCGGGACCAGAACTATTCCGAGCGCGAGATCTTCGGCCCCTACACGGCGCCCGAGTTGATCGCGACCGATGTGTCTCCCTTCAGTCCAATCAGCATCGCCGTAACCGAGATCACCGACCGGCTTGTGACCGTCGAGGCAATCTCGGCCGCCAACGCTTCTGCCGTAGCGGACCTCGAAGCCATCTATGGCAGCACCGCCAGCGCGGCAGCCAGCGCAGCCAGCGCGGCTCAGGCGAAGTCGGACGCTATTCAGGCCAAAGCTGATGCAATAATCGCTCAAGGTCAGGCGCAGTCGGCAAGCGCAGAGGCGATCCTTGCCCGTGCGGATACGATCGCTGCGAAAAATGAGGCGGTGTCGGCAGCCGGGGCTAGTGCGTCGTCTGCCGCGCAAGCTGGGGGGTTCAAGACTGACGCCGAAACTGCTGCTGCGGCTGCGTTGCAACAGAAGGTCGAAGCGACGGCTGCCCGTGAGGGCGCTCAAGCCGCCGCCAACTCACCACTGGCAACTTCCCCCGCACTCTCGCCTGATGCGTTTTCGATCAACTCTTGGGCAGAGCTGAACGCCCCGCAAAACTTGCGAGAGGTCTTCGCCAACAACCCTGGCAAGATTTACCCGATCAACTCGACAGTCGAGGTC
>JANKYG020014880.1:28151-39507 GCA_026541955.2 Simalia boeleni
CAGGAAGGCCTGGCGCAATATGGTTCATGGGGTCACGAAGAGTCGGACACGACTTAACGACTGAATAACAACAACAAGATGGAGGTAGCCAAAACTGTAGAAGATATTCTGATGGGATATTTTTAGAATGGCATTAGGAACAAATTTATTGCCCCACTTGTGACCTTACTCCCAGGTAAAACAAAAGACTACTATCTGCTCTTTGGTTTTGGCAAGATAGTAATAGTACATTTTTGCTATCTTGCTGCTCTCACACTAAGGTTACCAAGAGTTAAATTGAACTAATTGATAGCAAACTATATTGTGCTATGTATAATGTTTTATGAATTGTCTTATGTAAGACTGTGAATGTTTCTTATTTGTGAACTGTACAATGGCCCTCAGGGGTTGTGTTGAATGTTTTTATACTTCTCTGTCCTTAGTTTTGACTGAAAGTTCAGTTTGAAATGTTCATTGCAATAAACAGTCACATTTGACTAGTTGGACATGGAATTTCCATGATCAAAATATCATAGCTGTTTGCCATTAATTGCAACCTTTTCCAAAGGCTCTAGAGTGTGCATAAGATTCATGCTGATGTCCACATATGAGGGGAACTTTCCAAAAACTGTTGCCTCCCAGGTTCTTTGAGACCATACAATCCCTAATGTCCTAGTGCACCAAGGTTGAAGTACAAGGAACACTACAGCGTGTTGTTGAATGCTGATCCCTCCACCCTGTGCCCTGATTTCTGGCCACATCATTTAAAACGATGTGCCAATCTTTTCGTAGTTCAATGAACCAGAAGCTGGTTTCATGCCCAGCACAATTAACCACCATTCCTTCTCAGACCCCTCTCATTGGCTTTTCCTACCTACTCTCTCCTATTTCTCTTTCTACCCATTTAGATGATAAAACCTCCCTTCAGTTAAGTTGGATTCCTGGAGACTATGTAGGCAGGCAATTTCCACAGCAATGATACCAAAGTCGTTTGCCATTTTTAAACTTCAGCCCTGGGGTTTCCTGAGGTTCCCTATCCAAGCACTAACCAGGTCTGGCCATCTTCATTTTTCAAGATCAACAAAGGGTGCCTGCTGGTCATTGTTTCAATTATGTACATCTCATGCCTAGGAGACTTGCCTTTTTCCAAAGCTGATTTAGGCTGAATGTTTATCCCACCATTCAACATCATTTTTAACCAGAAAGTTATTTTTGTTTAAAAAAGCAAAGAGAAGATGTTGGTGCAAATGCCATTTATTTTTATTTTTGCAAAGATTCTGCCATCCTCCAGTGTTGCAAAGGGGCAGTTCTTACTGCCCACCACCTTCTGTTACAAAGGTAAGAAAATCAAAATTTCAAAATTTATATCTAAATTATACTACTGAGATTGAAGTTTGCTTTTAATTCAGGTCGGGGTGGCAGTATAAAAAGCGATGGGTGGGCAGTCCGTGGAAACCTGGTTCAGCAGTCTGGATATATCCGATCTTCAATTACTGAAGAACACAAAACAAACCCACAGTTAGCAAGACATTCCCAATGTTAATTTGTAGAGATACAAAGACTTTCTGCAGATTCAGGTGTCACAACTTTATTTAATGACTTTTCCCCCCCCCATTAGGTTTTAGGAAACATGGTAGTGATAAAGATTTCATTACAGGAGATTAAAATAGATATAATGGCTCTTTCCCCCGACTCCCCATTATTTAGAACTAATATAAAAGTGTTAAGCACTGGAGACTTAATATACCTTTTGTTTTAAAGAATGCATAAAATAGCATTGAAATTATTAAGCCATGTTTGATCTGCAGCTTTAAGTAAATCAGTACATTCTCTGGAAAGTGCAAAGACTGCGCAAAGGAGTTCTTGGTTCAAAAACTACATACAGAAATACACAATCCACATGTAAATTAATGTGTACCCTACCTAGCCAGGGTCAACCTTGGCTGAAACCAAAAAGCCAAAAGACTGAAAGCCTGAGCAAATCGAAAAATGTTGTAAAAATACAATAGTAAAGGGTTCCACGTTTACTGCCAAAGAAACAACCTGGCGGGCACAGTGGGAAACAACCTCCTCATTAGCCCATCTCACCAATGTGCGTTTTGTACTTGAATGCAACCGTGATGGTTGACATTTTGTGAGCAGGCTCACGCCCTGCCCTCAAAATCACTATTCCAGATTTCTATCTTTACGGAAGGGATGGGCAAAGGCCAGCATGCGTAGAGGACAGAGGGAGGAGGAGGAGAATGGAGGCTAACAGCCTGTGATTCCACACGATGGTTAAGCGGGTCAGTTCAAGAACTAGAGGTTGCATTCGCTCATGATTCCACTTGGTTACTTGGACGTAGGCTATCTTTTACGGTTGGACATTTCTGGGGAACTCAAGCCACTTGATGTATTTACGGCTCATGGTACTGTGTGAATCCAGAACATGGGTTCATTCAGGAACCAGGCTCAGCATGTGCAGTGAACACAACCCCGGGGTAGTAGTAAGCCAAACCGATGTCCTTCGTAAAGAGGACTTCTGGTATTTGTTGTTTAGTTAGTTATTCTTTAAGTAGACACACTCACCTTCTTTGCGCCTAGGAGCTAAAATAGAAAAAAGAAACAGTTATTTTTCTTCTTCTAGGTTCCTGAGTGGGTAATAGGTTGCTGGGTGAATAGGTTAGTGAGGTTACTGAAGTAGGTTGCTGAGTGAATAGTTTCCTGAATAGGTTACTGGTAATAGCTTACTGAGTGGGCGTAGGTTACATTGTAAGGGCCACTGCGTTATCCTCTTTTTCCTTGGCGTGACCACAACGTTCAACGTCTGAGTGGTGAAACCAGGGAAAGCCACAGAATTGTATGGCTGTAGAAACACCAATGGCAATATTTCAGGGGTCACTACGGAAGGGCAGGTGGAAGCATCAACCCACCCATGAAATTCAGCTGGGGGTCTAAGTAACATCTGGTTAGTTTTTCTTAATGTGCCTCCTTCCACAGACACTTGCGGGTCAAGGGTGGTACCATTTCTCACTTCCATACTTTTGCTGGAAACCTGAGAAATGAAGTTACTTTTTTACAAAAGCTCTTCCTTCACCTGTCCTTGGGGGCTGGACGGCTCTGCTCCCCCCAGGAAGTTCCTTGCAAGGCCCCAAGCATTGCCGGGACAAGTCTACCCATGCGGGGCTTCCTGCATCCCGTTCTGCTCAGATCACGGAACCCTTTCCTCGTTAGGGATATCCCTCTTGTATTCCCTCCACATTTCTCCTGTTCTTCTGCTCTACTAGAAATCTCAGGTGCCTCGAGACCCACCAGAAACCAATTCCTCAGCGCTCCCATCCCTCCTTGGCCCCCCTCTCCTGCTTCTTGCATTTAGGGAAAAGCCATTACCGTACAGAAAATAATGAATAATTCGACTCCAAGAACTGTATCTCCCTGTACAGACAAATGTGCTTTTCTGGGGGGTGGGGACGGGTGAGGGATGGCCAGAGAGGCGGTTCAAATCTGACAGAGCCGCATCGAAAATCCAAACAGTTACAAATTCTTCAAGCAGTCAAGGACAGCCAAGGATGCCGTGGTGATCACCTTTCTCCTGGCAAGGAGATTCCATTGGATGGTAGAAGATGTCAGTAGGTTATAGCAGCATAAGGGATACATAAATCTGGTAAGCAATTTGATGTCAAAATGCTTCCCCTCCACCTTTGCAGCATTTTTAATCCAACTAGTCATGAAAACATTAGGACGCTACTGAGCAAACGATCCACAGTTTAAAAAAAAAAAAGCAGAGTTCTACATAAAAACCACAGGACAATCCTCGACTCAAATAAATCTTAGCATGCCTTATGTTTCTCACTATAAATCTATTTAAAAAGGTTGATCAAGCATTATTCCAAAAACAGTACTCACATCATTGCTCAAATCGCTCACGGTGTTCTGAAGCTACAAAGGAGAAATTCACAATCACAGTCTCTTCTTCTTATTTCTTCACAACATAGAGAACCAAGGTTGAACAACTGGAAACCCCTTTCATTCTCTTCTTGCCTATGCTCCTTCTTAAATCTCCTTTTAATTTATCAACTTACACTATGCTTGAGTGGCTGTGTGGTGCAGCAAGTTGGGAGTCTGTGACGGATTTATGCAGGAGTCTGTCAAAAGCATGCCCTCATCTCTGGGGGCTGCCGTCCACCCTTCCTCTCCTTTATCCCCAAGCTTTCACGGGCTTCAATTCGTGCCTAGACCCACGTGTCAGCCACTGAAATCACTCTATTCCTAGGGTGGCCACCTCTGGATTGCAAAAACCCATGAGGGCTGTCAACAGGATATTTGTCCCCAAAGAAGCGTTCACTCAGTTGAGGACCCTGTTTCCAGCTCTGTCCACTGAAGTGCTTCTGAGACTCTGAGCAGAAGATCCAGGGCTGATCATTGTTAAACCAACGAAGTGGGAAATGCCCAGTACTCAAATTACCTCACCCCCCCCCCCCCGCCGTCATTTCCATTATTTGGCCTGCGGACCAACCAGTGAGTGAGCATTCTGTATGGAGAGCAAGAGCAAAATTCAGCCTTTGAAACGGGACTTTGACTGAGGTCTGTTGATATATTCACCAGAGGCCTTTCACTTAAAAGCAACTCTTCATATCAACAGTCAACAGTAATAACGAGCGTCTGCTGGGGAAACTGGAAACCTTCGTATGGAATTGAAAAGAATTTTGCCTTTCAGGATGTCCTCGCAGAAATATTAAGCTTCCTGCCAGACTGCCAAAAGGTTGTCAAAGAATAGCTTACAGGCGGAAAGGGCTCAGAACTTGTGAAGCCAACGGTATCGGCTGCGATCACACCGTTTTAGCCAGCTGCGTTAAAGACTTAATCGCTGGACTTGATCAACATGCCAAGATTGGCTAGCTTTCACTTTGGTGGTTTTCTGGGCAGAACGGGAGTAATTTAGCATGTTTTGCAAAAGCAGCCTTTTGGTAGCTGATGGTGCAGTGCATTGTTTGAAACGATGAAATGGGTTAATGTGGTTATTAGTTTAAACCCATGGTATACATGCATCCTTTGTGTTAATGATGCTCCGGTGACGAGCCAAAATCCCACCTCAGTCATTCAAAGAAATGACCCTCCCTTTTGGAGAGTACTCTTGGAAAATTAATGATAAAACTTACCTCATCAGCAGCCCCTGGAAGAAACTGGAACAGAATGTGTGGAATTATTGTTTTGTTTCAAAGGCTATCAATAACTTCTCTGAAACAGTCTCCCCACTAGCAATGGAGGAGTCAACATCTGGAGGATCCCAGAAGAATGGACTCCCTGCTTATTAATAGTTGATAGATGGAAAGAGTTCAGAACTTATGAAACCAATGATATTGGCTGTGATGACAGAGTTTTAGAAAGGTGAGTTAAAATTTACTTCACCACAGAACTTTCACTTAAAAGCAACTCTAAAGAAAAGTACTACATGATTGGAATAAATGTTGAGTAAATTCAGGACTGTATTTCCAACTCGTCTCTGAAGTGCTTCTGAGACACCAAGCAGAAGATCCAGGGCTGATCATTGTTAAACCAACAAAGTGGGAAATGCCCAATACTCAAATTGCCTCCTCCTGCCCCCATGTCCATTATTTGGCCTCCATACCAACCAGTGAGAGAGTATTATGTATGGAGAGCAAGAGAAAAATTCAGCCTTTGAAATGGGACTTCGACTGAGGTCTGTTGATATATTCACCACAGAACTTTCACTTAAAAGCAACTCTTCATATCAACAGTCAAGAGTAATAATGAGCATCTGCTGGGAAACTTGAAACATTCTACTAGCAATGTAGGAGTCAACATCTGGAATCTCCCAGAAGAATGGACTCAGTTGAACTTGGTCAGTTGAACTTCAACATACTAAGGTTAGCTTTAACCTTGTTTGGTTGTGGGGGTGGGTAGTGGAGGTAATTTAGCATGTTTTGCAAAAACAGCCTTTTGGTAGTTGATGGTGCAGTGCATTGTTTGAACCTACGAAATGGGTTAATGTGGTTATTAGTTTTAAACCCATGGTATAAATGCATCCTTTGTGTTAATGATGCTCCAGTTATTAGCAAATAGCCCACCTCAGTCATTCAAGGAAATGCCCCTCTATTTTGGAGAGGACCCTGGAGAAATTAATAGTAAAACTTACACCACGCTGACGACCACCTTGAAGCTGCAATAAAAAGTGTGGAATTATTGTTTTGTTTCAAAGTTTAACAAAACATTTCGATAACTTCTCTGAAGCACTCTGTCTACTAGCAATGTAGGCGTCAACATCGGGAATCTCCCAGAAGAATGGACTCCGTGCTATCCTCATTTCTACACGAGACACAAGCGGGTAACTTCAAACGGTTTTACAAAATGGAGAACAAATTTCCCTTTAGGGATGCCCTATCAGAAATATTCAGTTTCCTGCCAGACAGCCAAAAGCTTGCAGATTGATAGCTGTACAGATGGAAAGGGTTCAGAACTGGCGGAGCTAACGGTATTGGCTGCGATCATACAGTTTTAGCCAGGTCAGTAAAAGATTTAATTGTTGCACTTCTTTAACTTTGGTGGTTTTCTGGGCAGAACCGAATTAATTTAGTATCTTTTTGCAAAACTATTTTTCTACAGGGATGAGCATAAATCCCAGCACAGTCGTTCAAGGAAATGCCCCTCTATTTTGGAGAGGACCCTTGCAAAATTAGTAGTAAAACTTACGCCTTTCAGAACGCCACTTGGAACCTGGAATAAAAGGTGTGTAATTACTGATTTGTTTCAAAGTTTAACAAAGCAGATGGATAAATCCTCTGAACGCTTTTGCTTCCCGATCTTTGCAAAGAAATAATCTGAGGAACTGAAGAGAGTGCTCCGAAGGAAGGTAGCAGCAGCAACATCAATATACAGTGGTCAACCCAGGATGAATTTTGCACCTTGAATAGCTCTCTGGCTTCAGCTCTTATTCATCAAGGAAGTTAAAACAAAACTCATCCAGGTCCCAGCTTAGAGGTGCCACTAAAGCTGGACGACCCCTAAGAAAATCTTTCTCCAACAGGAAGGTCTCTTTGCTAGGCAAATATTGTGAGCGTCGTTCTCGTCCCCTTGCAGTTTTTCTTGGGTCAGAGAGCCTTCATGTTGTGGTCCAGGAACCGAAAGGAAGAACAATAATTTTTAAGCTTCCTCCAGTTTTGTCTGGAGTTTTAGGAAAAACCAACCCACTGACCCAAAGAAAGACTTAATACTCTCCCCTTTCTCTTTTCGTATGCTCCATTTTGCCTGAATGTAAGTAAACATCCCCCATGAAAGTCAATTCTTCTGGTCAAACCAACATGCCTTCCTTTATGGACAGAACAATTCCCTTGACAATTAAGAGATGAATAAGACCCAGAAGAAGGACTTCTAAGAACACCATTGAGATATACAGAAGCATACAGTTCCTTTCTGCTTCCTCACCCATCAACGTTTCTGCACATTTACTGCATTATCAGACCCAGACAAGGACGCAAAAGTTCCCTTGGCCGGCCAGCCAGACGGACACCTCCAGAACCCCTTCTAAGCATCTTCTGACCTATCTGGAGCCTCCCATCCTTTGTGTGTCTTTCGCATAGCTCCATTCCTGGCAGAGAACGCTGGATCACTTGGCAGGTGTGGCTTTGCTTTGCACAGAAACCTTGAACATGGGGGGTGGGGGTGGCATTGGTGACAGATAAGGCACCCGCAGGAAAACCTGCAAACCTTAAGTTACTTTTAATGTTGATTTGATGTTCTGATGACTTATCTATTGCTTCATATTCAACCTCTTTGGTCATTTTGTGGTTCATTTTATTATATGCCCCCCAAATGGGAATTAATTAATAGTCCAGGTTAAAGAGATTGTGTGACTGAATGCCCCCTGAATGTTTATGATATATAACCCTTAAGAATAAGCACTATTCAATTCATTAACTCAAAGGAATATCACTCTCATTTTGAGATGACTCCTACAAAATTATTAGCAAAACTCAACCCAGCATTATTATTTGGAGAATTCTGAAATAAAAATTTTGGAGTTATTATCTCTGAGTAGACAGACAGACAGACAGACAGACAGAGACAGAGACAGAGACAGAGACAGAGACACACACAGACACACAAAAACACCACCTCCCACTGGTGCTGTTGCAGAAGGAACATGAAACAGACATTTGTGTTTGATTTATATTTGAGCCTTCGGGGAATCCACTATGTTTCAGGTTTGGGACAGTTTGCAAAAAGGGGTTTTCAGCCGCAAATAACCAAATGGGTTGTTCAAAGACCACCTCTTCTGCAGCTAACATTCAAAATGAATCAAATCAAAGTGACAGGTATTGCAGGATTAGTGGGTGTGTTACTTGTTTACACAAATGGTGTAGTGTTTGAACCCAGAAAATGGCTTCATTCAGTAACTAAGAATAGCCTGTGGGTGAAGACGATGCTTGAAGTAGTAAATAGCCCAAACTTAGGAAGATGGACTTTCAACATGTGTTCGACATACATTCTATGGGGAGCAAGTGCAAAATTCAGCCTCTGGGAGGGGAGCTCTGCTGGTGTATTCACCACAGAGCTTTGACTTAAAAGCAACTTTTTACATCGGTAGTCAGCAATAGAAATCAGGATTTGCTGGGCAATTTGGGGAAACTTGAAAGGTTTGTATGAAATTGAAAAGAGTTTTCCCTTTCAGGATGTCCTATCAAAAACATTAAGTTTCCTGCTGGACTGCCAAAAGGTTGCAGATTTGTAACTGATAGATGGAAAGGGTTCAGAGCAAGAGAAGGGAAGCCTTTGGGTTGTGATTACACAGTTTTATCCAGGTCAGTTGAACTTCTTCAACATACCAAGGTTAGCTTTAACCTTGTTTGGTTGTTGGGGTGGGTAGCGGTGGTAATTTAACATGTTTTGCAAAAGCAGCCTTTTGGTAGTTGATGGTGCAGTGCATTGTTTGAAACTACGAAATGGGTTAATGTGGTTATTAATTTAAACCCATGGTAGAAATGCATCCTTTGTGTTAATGATGCTCCAGTTATTAGCAAATAGCCCACTTCAGTCATTCAAGGAAATGCCCCTCTATTTTGGAGAGGAACCTTGCAAAATTAGTAGTAAAACTTACGCCTTCCAGAACGCCACTTGGAACCTGGAATAAAAGGTGTGTAATTACTGATTTGTTTCAAAGTTTAACAAAGCAGATGGATAAATCCTCTGAACGCTTTTGCTTCCCGATCTTTGCAAAGAAATAATCTGAGGAACTGAAGAGAGTGCTCCGAAGGAAGGTAGCAGCAGCAACATCAATATACAGTGGTCAACCCAGGATGAATTTTGCACCTTGAATAGCTCTCTGGCTTCAGCTCTTATTCATCAAGGAAGTTAAAACAAAACTCATCCAGGTCCCAGCTTAGAGGTGCCACTAAAGCTGGACGACCCCTAAGAAAATCTTTCTCCAACAGGAAGGTCTCTTTGCTAGGCAAATATTGTGAGCGTCGTTCTCGTCCCCTTGCAGTTTTTCTTGGGTCAGAGAGCCTTCATGTTGTGGTCCAGGAACCGAAAGGAAGAACAATAATTTTTAAGCTTCCTCCAGTTTTGTCTGGAGTTTTAGGAAAAACCAACCCACTGACCCAAAGAAAGACTTAATACTCTCCCCTTTCTCTTTTCGTATGCTCCATTTTGCCTGAATGTAAGTAAACATCCCCCATGAAAGTCAATTCTTCTGGTCAAACCAACATGCCTTCCTTTATGGACAGAACAATTCCCTTGACAATTAAGAGATGAATAAGACCCAGAAGAAGGACTTCTAAGAACACCATTGAGATATACAGAAGCATACAGTTCCTTTCTGCTTCCTCACCCATCAACGTTTCTGCACATTTACTGCATTATCAGACCCAGACAAGGACGCAAAAGTTCCCTTGGCCGGCCAGCCAGACGGACACCTCCAGAACCCCTTCTAAGCATCTTCTGACCTATCTGGAGCCTCCCATCCTTTGTGTGTCTTTCGCATAGCTCCATTCCTGGCAGAGAACGCTGGATCACTTGGCAGGTGTGGCTTTGCTTTGCACAGAAACCTTGAACATGGGGGGTGGGGGTGGCATTGGTGACAGATAAGGCACCCGCAGGAAAACCTGCAAACCTTAAGTTACTTTTAATGTTGATTTGATGTTCTGATGACTTATCTATTGCTTCATATTCAACCTCTTTGGTCATTTTGTGGTTCATTTTATTATATGCCCCCCAAATGGGAATTAATTAATAGTCCAGGTTAAAGAGATTGTGTGACTGAATGCCCCCTGAATGTTTATGATATATAACCCTTAAGAATAAGCACTATTCAATTCATTAACTCAAAGGAATATCACTCTCATTTTGAGATGACTCCTACAAAATTATTAGCAAAACTCAACCCAGCATTATTATTTGGAGAATTCTGAAATAAAAATTTTGGAGTTATTATCTCTGAGTAGACAGACAGACAGACAGACAGACAGACAGACAGACAGACAGAGACAGAGACAGAGACAGAGACAGAGACAGAGACAGAGACAGAGAGACAGAGAGATGATATAGGTAAATATCCATAACTGAAGCAAAAGGTGAAGAAAGAACTGGACATAGTTTTAGTATTAAAACCCACAGTTGCTTGGTGAAATCTGAGCCCTGTTTTGCTAAAGCTGCTTATTTTGATGAAATCCTTGAGCTTCTCGGTAATGACTGTTAAACTGATAGACTTCCCTACTAAATCTTCATCTTTTACAGTGCAAATATATTGACTGGCATTATTATTTCCATCTTTCTACCCAGTTCATTGCTTGTTCCTTTTTAATTTTACAGCTTCCTGAGCTCAGTGCTAGGAAATCAATAAGTAATTTGGATCCTGGCAAAGGAGAAGAAAGTTATATTTTGCACTTTTAGAGAAATATTTTGAAACTTGATTTATCTGGGAAAACAGGTGCTTAGTTCATATACTAACCCATTCATCAGCACTGTGTTATTAATTGCATGGAATTCACATATGCTTAGTTTAGAAGGTGAAACCAACAAAGGAACAAACAAAAACCATTCTTTATGTTTCACTTTAGGACCTAAAATAAATTAAACTTTCAATATCTAACCCATAATCTGCTGAAGCAGACTCTTGAGAATATTTATATATTTACTATGTAAGTAGTAAATAGTAAACTTACTACTATTTACTACTTACTTACATACATACAGTTATGGTGGTAGTAGGAATTGTCTGGAGGGCTCTGTTGGCATCTTCTAGCATACTATCTGATGGTACTTCTCCACTGAGCCTTGGTAATCGGACTCGAGGGTTGACTATAGTAAGATGCAGGCAGGAACAGCATACACTGAACGGCACAACCAAGTAGCTGGCATTGTGTACAGGAACATCTGCACA
>JANKYG020016204.1:3446-18576 GCA_026541955.2 Simalia boeleni
TAAAACAAGACATATATACAAGTGTATACACACACACACACACAAACACACAGACATATATATATATATATATGTATTTATATATGTATATAAAATGTAGTATAATTATTACATTAATTTATATACCATCTCTATCCCAAGATTCCGCCCAGTTTACAAATACAATAATCAATTATTATATTAATAAACACAAATCTTAAAATTGTGTCACTTAATTCTTTAAAGCTATTCACACTAAATTTGGCAAACAAAATCCTTGAAAAATGGAGAAATACGACAAATAAAAACATGATTAGCAGAACTTTTTCTTAAATGTTCAAAATTTAAAGATATCTGGCAAATCCTTTCTCTCTGAAATATGACGGCGTTCACTTCAAGAGTCACTGACTAGTAAACGGATGCAGTTATGGAAAGAAAAGGAAGAGGTAAGGAGACTGATGACATAGGATCACTAAATTTAGTAACTATTTACCTTATGAAGCTACTGGTTTTCCTTAGCAAATGGTATTTTGCAAAGAGTTAATTTTGCATATAAGACTATATAAGCTTCCCCTACATTTAAATTTTTGGTTTCTGGTGCTGGATTACTTGTTTGTACCTTCTGTCCAAAATTGTATGCAATTGTGATAAGGCCTGAACTAAACTGTAAGAATAAACTAATAAAGAAAATAAACAGGTAATAAAAGGGCAAAATACATAGGCCCAAACAAAGACTTTTAAGCAGGTTCCATCCATTTACAAGGGTTGATTAGTTCTTCCTGCTATTACAGCCATTTTAAAACCGAAGAAAAGAGAGTTTAAAAATGTAGTAATGTCTCAAACTGGCATTTCAAATATTATTTCATTCTTTCTACTTTTAGGAGAAATAACTGATTTGGTTGTCTATGTAAGCTATGATTCCTGAAATGTTAGTAAGTATTTCAGAAATAGGCAAATAACTCAGAATTAGGAATGAGTTAATCTATTAACTTGGGGATTGAATGCTCAGTAGTTCATATACCTCATTGAAATCAAAGAGAAAATCTCTGATTAATTTAAGACCATTTCTAAATAATCTATGTTTAGTTTAATCAGGATCCAATCCAAATATGTCTGCACGTAATAAGGGGAATGGCTTCAACTGCACAATTGTGGACGGCATCTTGACTTTTTGAGCCACCTGTGGACGCCTCTGATCCTGTCTGTTAAAGGACAGAATAGAGACTCAGTAAATTCAGTGTGTTTCTGTACATAACCACAATGCAAAATATTCCTGATCTATGGTGCAAAGTAGCAAAGAACATCTCCCTTCACCACAACCGTTGTTGCAAATTCAGCACAGATGCCTCAAAAAGAAAAAGAAAAATCCTGCCTGCACAGATTCTTTGAGAAGTTAATGACACGGGCTAAGACTGTTGCTGCAGGTAACAAACATGTTTTCTTCCACAGTGCCATGAAGAAATGAATACTTTGCAGAGGTAATTCTGAGATCTTTAATTACTTCAGATTAATACGGTCAGTTTTATTTTGTTTTGTTTTTTAAGACTAACATCTATTTCTTGCTCAAATGAGATCAGGGCCTTTGGACATAAGGCACTTCATCAGTTATTCCTCTGGAGATTTTCTCTTTTGAATGTACAGGTTGTTTAAATGTGGGGGGCTGGGAATGAAATATGATGTGAAAAACCTGCATATCACGTCAAGATGGGAATCACAGATTCCATGTTGAGCAATCATTGATTCGGTGCTCCCTCAAACTGCCACTTTTCTTTTTGCTACTGTTCTTCTTTCTGTTGCTGTTGCTTATTTGTGTGTTCCAGGCATTTGGTCTTATTCGCAGCATGAAAGATCCCCTTCTTTCCTGCATTAATATTATCAGCCAGGTGACTTTGTCATTGGGGGGTTGTGTCTCAATTTTTGGCTGACTTACCAACTTCCAGAGAATCTCCAAAAATGAAGCAGTTGGATGAGCCCACGTAAGAACACTTTTCCCTACCTTTCAAAGAAAGCTGTGATATAGTGAGTGATTGATAATTTTCTATTTCCATTATTTGGTAGCAGAACCCGCCAGAAAGAAGTCTAATTTACTTTCTGATTGAAAATGTTTCAGAGTGTATGGGACCTTCTAGCATTGGATGTGCATTCTCTATTATTTAAATTCCACATCATTTTCCCCTTCCTTTGGCTTTCTTCTTACTGATACTATATTCATTAGTGTGCCCATATTTCTATATTCTTTTGACTTCTTAACTCAGCTTCTGCCTGAGCATCAGTTACAATAATAATAGACTATAAGGAACAGTAATTGCCTTTTCTGTTATAAAGGTCTTGGTCATTTTACAATATCCTGAGCTGGAGTTTAGAATTAAGCTTTAAACTTTAATGACTAGAGGTTTGAGTACTTTCTCAGCATTATCCTCATATTACACTCCACCAGTTCTGTCCAGTTATAGTATAAAAGCTGTATGCTTCAATCTAAAAGATGTACCTTAACTGGATTCTTGACACGCACTGGGGCAGATACTTACTGAAGAGAGGTTAAAAATAAATTCAGCTTCCACACTGTGTAACTGTTGTTTTAGTACAGTCCTAAAGAATTACCGGCAGGTTCTGTCTCTGGTGTTTGCTGTGAATGAAATCAAGAAGAACTGCAAAATGTTAGCTGACATTAGTTTAGGATTCCAAATCTGTGAAACTATTTTGAAGCCAGGATGACTTATCAGAACACCCTGACTCTTCCTCTGAACAAGCATAGATATATTCCAAATTACAGCTGTGGACCCAGAAGAACGTGGTATCTGTCAGTGGAGGTCACTGGAGACATTTTGAAACCTCCTTCCTTCCATATAGCCAACATCTTAGGCACCTATAAAATTCCACAGGTAAAAGTTAGTATAAGTATGCAGTTCTCCCAGATTTCAACAATTTAGCAGTAAGGAAGAGAAATGAGAAAGAGAAAAATGAAGAGGGGTGACTGGAATACAGACAGATCTTGCTTATTTTAAGAACAAAATTTACAGTGTTCATAATTCTATTGCAGCAGGTAAATCTCACTTTCTTACAGGGATTGCCAATGGGTATTTTACAAGGTTCTGAACTCACGGGGTGATGACCAGTGTCTCCCCCAGGTTTTCATCAGGGAAGAGACTTTCTCTTCCCCAAAGTACAATAGTAAGATTTCCCTCCTTTTCAGAGAGACAACCACAAACTGCAACTCACAGTGTAGAAGATAAGAAGTGGTCCTTGTGAAAGGTCAATTTTGTGAAGGTTTAACCAGAGGACAAAGTGGAGAAAAACTCTGGAAACTATAGTTCATTAGATGTGGTCTTTTCCCATGTTCAGTAGCATTTAAGGACCCCTGTTAAGCATCTTGCTTAGAACAAGCTGGTTGTCCTCTCTCCAGGTAATACTCAAAGTCTGGGGTTCTGAGATTACTGGGTGCAAGCAAAAAGCAAGACAATAGACTTTATAAGCCAGGCATTTCAAGACAACTACCTCTCATTAGGCTGTCCCCCAGATGTACATAGTTACAGCCACAGAATCCAAGTGGAAAGGCAGGAACCTAAAAACAATCCAGGCATTATTCAAAAACAAAAATACTTAAACTGTTAAATTCAGAATAATGTTGCTAAGTCAAAATTGAGATTCTGTTAGTATATAATTTACACTGCTTTCTGTTCCCCTGCTTAACATGAGAAAAATGGCATTGGAGGTTATGTTGAAGGCACTAAAACTATCTGGAGCAAGTTGGGTTTCACCATGGTCAAAGCCTACCAGCTTGCCTCAAATTCTTTTGGGTCAATGCAGATACAAGATTATAGAATGGATCAGACTTTTATATAAGAGTAGGAAAGAGTAATCTGTGGGATACTTTTTAGTGTCCGGATCACTGATCCAGGTCCTTATGAGATATGGATTGCATACATTTCTGAGTAGGTTTTCTTACACCTCTGCAAAAACAGTGGCCTACTTTAATTGCCATTAAGAATCTGAATGGTTTCCAAATATCTGTCAGAAATTTTCTGATCCCATTATGATCCTCTCCTTGAAATGAAGAAATGATTCAGGCAATGAATATACAGTACAGTAATTACTACTGTACAAAAGATCGGGGGGTTTTAAACTGTTCTGTGGGGTTGCAGGAGAGAGTAAGCCCCCCCCCCCCAAAAAAAGCCTCAAATGCAGCAAGAGATATCAAAATGCCTCAGTTTTTCTGAGGAGGAATGGAAAGATCGGAGCTCATCAGATAGCATTAGGAAGCCCACACCCTCAGGGGGTTTTGTACTCATGACAAACCCTCTCTGTGTGTATCTGAAAGCCAGGAAGTGGGGGGTTCAGAATTCGTTAAACACACATGTTCCACAACCTGAAAAAGTTCAAAAGCCCCTGTTGCAGATTTCCTTCTTTGGTGTTCGAAGGAAATGAAGACAATGAAACTGCTGGACAGCTGAAGAGAAAGCAAGCACTGTAGCACATGACTTCAGGTGAGCAGGGTACCTGTACAGGAACAGATATATAAAAAACGGTGTGGTTAATATGTAACTCATATCTCTTGTTTATCTGGCCAAAGTGCTGTTGTTTCTTTCACTTACGTTTTATACTTCTTGAAATAAAGAGGATACGAAGATCAAATTCAATTCTTATATGCATAAAGAGGGCATTTCCAGCTTTCTTCCATGAAAAGGTATGGGTCTTCTTGCTTTTAAAAAGGTATAATTTATAACAATTAGCAGGGTGTTTAAAAGGAAGGGGAAATTTGGCAGATTTGGAGGGAGGGAGATGTTTATTTGTATTTCTAACTTTGTCTCAAAAACTGGAGTAGCGTTTGACATGACTACATGCATTTTTTAAGAAAATGACAAACCAGGACTGAGTGAGCAGGGTCAGCAACTTTCTGGAGCTTCAGAATGACAAGAACTGTTTGGTGCATACTGTGTTGGTGAGGAATAAAAATGGATGGGAGCTGATTTTCCACAAGAGAAAGTCAGAGGGAAATCATTCACATAAAATACCACATGCACATACAACGCCCACCTGAGTTCTCAGAAGTAGTTAGCTTATAAATGTCTATATAAAGAAATAAATTTAGCTGTTTTCCAACAGTTCCACAGCACATTGCAATATGCATCATCTTTTCTTTTTTAAAAAAAACTAACCTAAACTAAAAAAACTAGAATTTCTTTCATAATATTATACATATATAAAGGTTGGGATGGGGAAGGGAAAAACAAGGAGCTTTTCAGCATGATTTAGTACGATGTGAAAGAGTTTCAGATTGTTGATAGAAAGAAGAAAAAGGGTTCTTTGTTAATTTATGTATTTATTCAATTTACTTGGTCACTCACATACTGACTCCAGGTGGCTCATACACTTAAACAGAAAATAATAAATAGTTACAAATAGGCAACTAAAATAAAAACCATTAAAAACTAATGAAAACAGTTAAAACGTAATTTGCGGGAGAGTACAATCCATACAACAACTAAAAATGCAACCAGTTAACAGGTTCCAAAGGGCGGGAAAAGGCTCTCCTCCTGGGTCCTGTCAGATGACATTCCTTGGTAGACAGCACCTGTATGTCATCTGAAGTGCAGAGTTCCTAATTAAAGCTAAAAACAGGTATTGTTTCGTTTCAGATCCCCATTTCTTCATATTAGAAAGTACTTACTGTCCTGTAACCACTTCAGAATGCATCTCTTCCAAAACACTCCAAATCCAAGATGTAGAATAGGAACTTCCTAAGAAAAAAGGGCCTTCTGCACGACACAGTATCTGCAGAGCAAATTTTTGAGAAGTGAGAGCTTCCATGCAAGCAATCCCTCAATGCCTCTAAAATGACTCAGACATGCAAATAACTGCTTACACTTCCATAATCATCATACAGCCAGGACATCCCTTAGTTAGGGAGAATTTTAATTAACAAACAATCTCACGACCTTTCTTACAACTGATGCCATTTCTTTTTTAACTAGCACAGTCACTTTTCCTATGGTCCTCTGGTATGACAGAGTAGTGCTAGTTTTGGGCCTAAGAGAGCTAGCCTCTAATAAGGTTTTATGCTGCCTTATTAGAGACTTTATCTTACTGCAAGCATCTTGGTAATTACAAATAAAAGCAGAAAAGGAGAATATGCACAGAATATTATAATCAGCTCCTGCTGCGCTCTCCTGAAATAACCCTAGTCACGCTGATGAAGGTAGATAAATTGGGCTATGTGAGGGAGTGAAGCTGGAGTTACTGCCTGCGCTTTGGAATGCACAGAACCCTCACAGGCTACTGCAAGAAGCAGCCAAAAAGAAAAAAAAATTAGACATATATATATATGAAGATTTATTGCTTACCCTAGGTGAAATTTGTGCTTCAAAGTATACAGCACCAGAATTATTAGGGCTAAATACAGCAAGAGAAACAGTAGCCATTTGTCTTTGTGTTTGTATGTATTCATTTATATTTTGAACTTTGTGTATTTATTGTTTATATTTCAATCCAAACAGTATTTAACCATGCTTATTTATAATCCTGAGAATTCATTTATATTTCTGCCTGCATACTTATGCTGCAATCTGCACATTAGTCTAGAAAGTATCAGTCAGATCAATTTGCATCTAAATTCACAACCTGCAAGGCAGGTAATTCCCAAGAAGATGAAGAGAGGAAAGATGTAGAAATGAAACGAAACAAAACGAAAGGAAACAAAATGAAATGATGAGGTCCCAAGGATTCAGAGAAAAAGGGTTATCTCTGAGAGGTTTCACAGGAGAAACAGATGGTACTTGTGACTGAAATTTTATACGGCGAACCAAGTCATATGCTGTTAATTTTGAACTGCATGAGTTTTTGTTTGAAAAGTTGTAAGTACAAAGGAGAAGAGCTTTAAAACTCCAATTATGTGTGTTTCAGATCAGAACCTGCTGAAAAAATATGAGAGTCCATAGAAGTAAAGAAATACTTCATTGCATTCTTCGTTACTCCTATATCATAATCCTGTTATTGATTCCTTTATCAGGTAAAATATGAATAAACCCTTCAATAATATGATATTTTCTGGTGGAAGGATTTATATGCCTGTTGCCATCATTTAGAGGTTCTATGGTCCCATTGCTTTCAGTAGATGAAACCTTGATTTGTCATTGGCCTCATTCACTTTCCATTGCTGGCAATGGGAGAAACCATGATGTCTATGTAGGGTTGCCATTATTCAGAAAATGGTGCTTACAGAAATATTTTTTCTCATTCTAAAGTTTTAAAGATTAAGAAGCAGGTTTCAGGCCTGCAAATAGAAGGGCTTTAGTGTAAGAAGATCTCCAAAAGAAAACAACAAAGCTTTCTGTGGTGACTATTGGGTTGACCAATAGCCGCCCAGAGTCACTTTGTGTGAGATGGGTAGCTATATAAATATGATAGATAAATAAATAAATAAAACCCAGCCATCTAATGCATTGTGCATATAATGGAATGCTCAATCGATTGGAAAACATGGCTTGGAAGTTCAAGGGAGATTCCAGACAAGCATCTTATTCTTTAATCATCACATCTTACTCACAATATTTTATAGGGTATCCCAATGGATATATCCTCTGTTTGTAACTTTCTCGTACGTTGCAACTGCTCTTTCATTTTTTTAATCTCAAAGTTCAGTTAAGGAGGGAAAGATATAATAGCTACTAATTACCAAAGCCAGGATCCTTTTGTCCAGAAGGAAGTTGTGTAACGTTCATGACTGATGATTCAGGCATCATGCTCATTTTCTAATATCTTATATGAACAGTTATTTGCAGGGACAAGAGTAATTAATTATACAAAGCTATTATGACAGACCTTTCAGACTCAAATGTGAAATGCTACTGCCTTAGTTTGTTAGATATTTTTTTTTAAAAACTAATTATAACTATTCTTTCTAGACAATTTTGAATTGAGTTCCCCCTTATTTGTCACTGGAAATGTGGGCCAAGATGTCATCCTACCATGCCATGTCAATTTTAAGACTCAAGTAAAACTTAAGGAAATTCAGTGGAATAAAAGAGTCAACCGTACCATCCAGAACATCTATCGATTTACAGCATCTATTGGTGAGGCAATCTATGGGCAGGACTATAAGGCCAGAGCAGTCGTTTCCAAAGAAGGATTGAACACTGGAGATGTCTCCTTGAAGCTGAAAAACGTCCAGATGTCTGACGAAGAAAGCTACAGTTGCTATGTCAAGTCAGCTGATGACTGGATTGATCAGGTCCAAATAGTTCTTCATGTTGAAAATTCAGAAGGTATACATTGTAATAAACTTCAGATTATTAGTGGCTGAGTTCCTGTCCCACTAGGAAGGGAACTCTGCCTTTGAAAAATCCCTATTTCTGTTCCCTGAAGAAATCTGCAGCAATCATTTACACAGTTGATCTGCTTACGAGTTTAATGGAGAATTTGGAAAGGCCATGTATAACCAAACTGTATCTGGTAGGCAGTTATTCCCCCAGCTCTCCCCTTCTAGAAATATTCCTTTCAGCTCCTCTAAATAACGCATAGCCTTTACAATTTTTCGAGTAATTCTCTTTTAAATTGTGGATATTTTTATAAAAACAATGTCTCCTAAAATGGGGAAACAATAAATTATTACGCATTGTATTCTTAAGAAAAATATATTTTCAAAAGATGAGGGAAAAACATAAACATTTCTTAGTTATTCAGGAAACAAAATATATCAAGAAAAGGTAGCATTTTGAAATTCATCATCTTACACTTGCTTTTTGAAGAAATAGCCCAGATTTTGGGAAACCATTTGGATACAGCTCCATCCTAAAAGGATTCCTTTAAAACTCTCTACCTGAGCTAATTATGGATACCAAATTGTACAAAAATTAATGTACATATATTATTTAATATATTGTGTTACAGAAAAAAACCTTACTCTTCTTGAAGGAGTTTTTACCATCAATTTTCCCTCAAACTATATGATTTCTATACGATAAGTTATCAGTAAATGGTTCAAAATCAGGATAATTAGAAACATAGAATCAGAGCTGGAATGGGGTATTTAGGGCATGGAGTTCAATCTCCAATTAAGAAAAAGAATGAAAATTAAAACATGCTAGATAGACGTCTGGCTGTCCAGTCTCCAGTGGAAACATGCAGTAAAAGGAAAGCATATAATCTCTTTTGGGGAACTGGGCTGCTATTAACCTGCTCTGACTGTTAGGAAGGTTTTCCCAGCATTCAACCCAAAGTTGCTTTTCTGTAACTCAGGATCCTTGTAATTCATCCCACAGGGCAGATCATTGGAGCTTATTTTGTGACACTCGTTCAGGTACAGAAAAAGGGTTGTCATATTCTACCCTCCTTTTCTCACGGCAAAAGTGACCTCAGCTCCCTTTGTAAGATTTAGTTCCCAGTCCCCTGATCATCCTTCTTGCCTTTTCTGAACCTGTTCCAGCTTCTCTGAACTTTTAGAAAGATTGCTGGCATGATTTCACAGTCTGACATGAAGCTATAGCTTCGTATGATCACACAGATACCAAGACCAAACTTCCCTGGAATTGCCCATATTTGATCATCTTTTTCTTTATCATGTTAATATTAACACCAGTTGTTTTTGACCCACCAATGTGCCTGAGTACTCTAAACATTTGGTTTGGATCGTATGGGAGAAAATACAGTCTTCATGAAAACAAAACTTAATGAAACATAATAGCTGGCACGCTCTTATGATCTATGGCTGGCCAGCCATAAAGGTCATGAACAAATGCTATACAGTAAATATTTCCCCCAGACTTGACTCATTCTTTGTTATATCTGTTTTTCAGGCAACTCATCAACTTCATCTCACTTGATCTGGATTATTCCATTAGCTTCCACCATAATTATTCTATTTCTTGTTCTATTAGTTGCAGCTTTTTGTTACAAAAGAAAAGGTACTGTGCATATCCCTCATGTATAGGAAACCCAGTGGTGAATGCAGGCAGGATTGTAGACAAAACAAAGGCAGTGGAAAACAAGGAAGCATATCAGCATGCAGTAAGGAAGTTGAAGGTTTGCAGAAAATGCAAAATGTGTAAAGGCAAGTAAGCAAGAAGAAAAGAGAAGACCCTGAATGTTTTCCTTGGGAACAAAAACAACATATTGGGGTTGCAGGGTGGGAAATGGATTGCCCTATCTGAGGAAGGCAGAATAGAAATGAAGTGAGGTAAGAATTAGGCCTAGGGCTAATCACATTAGTAGTACTACCAGGATATGTTTGTGATCATCTATAAAAGAAAACAACACTCCTAGATATAGAAGCCTCTATTCAGTCTCTACCTGTAAATTAAGTCAACAGGGTAAGAGCCCCAATTCAAAGAAGGGTAACCTCCAGAGACTATACCCTCTGCTTTTCATTGTCACCCTGTTCTTCATTGGGTTCCGAGGCCAATTTTGGGTCCCATACTTTGGACTGGTGAAAGGGAAGTTTCCACCGATATTATGGATAGTTGCATCATAATTATAAACCCAAAGAAAAAGGGAGTTAATGGTAGGGCAAACTCAGAGACCTGGATTTATGGTGGCAGAGGAAGGGTTTGATATTCTTTGACTTTGATTCGAGAATAGAATGTCTACTTTTAAAATATGTCCTGCTATCATGTCCCCTACCTAACTCCACTACCAATATAGGCTTTGGAATGATATGTCCCAGTCATAAATGCAGTATTTATGCTTACAATTGCGGTATATGGTTCAGGTACTCATTATTACAAAATCACACATTAATGCCACTCCACTAGAAGCAAAAAAGAGATGAGAAGTCCTGGAATAAAAGCAGAGAAAAGGTGGCAGAAAAATCTGTTTCTCCTTTTTTTTTTCCTCTAGGCTTTTTGCTACTGTTGCTTTTGTACTTGCTTTTCTCCCCATTTTTAAAGGATTACAAAGCAATTCCCAATACATAAAGTTCTCAACATGCAAAAAATGATGTAGTGTTTGGAAATGCTTGTGTCAAATCAGATAATAAGCTTCAATGGCAAATTGCAGATATTGTACTTAGTATAGGTAAAATTTCAATTCTCATCAGTCCTTGGAACTGCTAAAATTGTAAAATAATAAACAATCACACAAATTAGAAGCTGCTAACAATGACCTTTATTCAAAGTCAGAATAATCAGACTGACTAGACATTGTTTCAATGTGTATTGTGAGGCTTGGTTTTCCTCCCTTTTTATCAGTATTTTTTGGAAAGCAGCACTTGGTATATATGTTCAATTCACTGGAGAACAGAATTCAGAATACATAATTTATTGGTTTTCCTATAATTTTGGTGTCTTCTAATCTCAGTGTTAGTTTTTTGTCTTCCTGATTCTCCTAAACAGATGACGAAGAAGCATTATGATTGTTAGAGGTCAGAAAATTCAGCGGTGTTTGACCACCATTACAAAAGTATTTTAACAAAAGTATTTTGTACAATATATTTTAAAAATGCTATTAAAGTGAATTCAACAGTATTAAAGTAAACAAAAGATTTAAAGTACCTATTTGTAATCAATACATCTTAATTCTTCTTTCAATAGCTATTGTTTTTAATGTTATATGCCAAACATACTTTTGTTAGCAAACCCAGTTACATGTAATGCATATAACTTTATATTTCTGATTAGTGTTAAAAGTACTACTAATATAACCATCCCCACCACAGTTCCTTTTTTCCAAAAAAAAAAAAAAATCACAACCCAAACCAAAACTAGTTCTTCAAAATATCGAGACATTTTGCATCTCTGTGAGCACATACTGATTGTTGCATTTCTTCTCTCAGAAAAAAAGAGGAAGACCCAGATGAGAGATTTAGAAAATAATAGAAATCTGCTTCAAGGTAAGTTCCTGCTACAATTAAAGAAATGAAAGAATTATAATTACTGTTTGCTTCTAATATAAATGTAGTCATTGTTAAGAACAATGTAACAATATAACACCCCTCTGTTATACAGGTTAGCAAACTTTCATAATATTATTGTCTAAAACACTTGAATAATTGTGCTAAGTGTATTTCCTTTCTGATTTATGTTTGGGGGATCATCAGAGTCAGATGAGTATATATGTCTGCATTAGATGTGGCTTTTTCCCTCAAAATAAGTGCAAGTCATAATACATAACAGAACATACCATAGTTCATAAATGTACATCTAACCCCCTGTCTTGCTGAATGAAATACAATAGGCCCTTATTTATCCCTGCTAATTTATCTGATATACACTTTTTAATAGAACTATGGCATGCCAATTACTTATTTATAAATAATGGCATATTTCTGAATTGGATGACATTATCTGAAATAATGCTCTATAATTATTCAAAAAGTATGATGGACTTCTAGTGGCAGACCCAGATTCAGGATTATCCTCATTCATGGAAACTCACTGCATGGCTTTCAGCCAGCCATTCTTTACTGGCCCAACCTACCTTACAGGAAACCTGTGGAGATAAAATGAAGGAGATCTCTATGGAATCTGCCTGGAGTGGACAGAAAGTAGAGAGCCACTGGGATTTGAAAGTCCTTATGAGAGAATATGCACAACAGAACACAGTGCTGAAAGAATACCATATAATTAAGTAGCAAAATCTCCCATTTAAAAAAAAAAATGTTCATAATATAGTTGTCTTGGTGCTGACTATGGACTTAGCCTGGCTGTCAGCAACTGCTTAGAGACAACCATTGTATTTGAAGTACAAGCAGTCTTTATTTATTAAAAAATAAACTTATTCAGAAATATAGGAAGATTGAAAAATCCTGCTATATACTAAGTGCGGGAAGCACAAGAGACAGATTTTCCCTTTGTCTCTTAAACTGATGTAACTAATAGTTTTTCTTCGCTTTCTTTGGTCTCCAGCAAAACTACAGACTGAAAACCGTCATTTTTTTAAACAATGGGGACATGCAAAAAAAAAAAAAAAGTGTATGCCACCAGAACCAGAAAAAATTATATTTATATGTCATCACAAAACAGACAAAACAGCACATGGCTATGGATTGGAATATTTTCTCTGTTAACTCTTAACCTTTTTAAGTACCTCAACCAAAATAGTCTCATAAAATATTTCAGCTTCTGAAAAGGTACAGTAGCTAACCCCAACAAAACACAGCCATCTGCTGTTTTGTCTATTTTGTGATGATGTATAAATATAATTTCTTCACATACAGTTCTGTTATTTCATTTTTCACCATGTTCTCTGGGTGACAGCCACAGCTACTTTGCTTTTTCAGCATCGGTAATGCTTGGATAACTATTTAAATATGTCATTTTCCAAACATAATGTCAATATTCCAAAGAAGGGGAGGTGTTCTGAAAACCTCTCACTTAAATTAATCTCTCTCACACACACAAATTGAAGAAGGTGAATCAAGGGATGGTTTCATTAAAACATCACATGATCATTAGTTGTATGGTGCCCTTGACATGAGCAGTCCCTACATGAGGCTCATAGTCTGAAAAACATGTCTTATAAAACATTTCAGCTTCTGACCAGTTAAACCAAAGAGAATATAACTGTGTGTCACATTTTTTACTACTTTTGACTAAGCATCAATATAATTCCTTCATGCACCATTCTGATTTGAAACTATGCGTGGTTCCAGGTAGGACTTATATCTAGACAGCCTTTCTTTCTTTGCTTCTCTGTGGCAATAATATGTTGCAGATTAAAATTACATACAGTACATGAATGAATGAACATAAGCTATGAAACTGTATGAGGTAATTATCTGGGAAAATGTGGTTCTGAAAGACATTGTATGCATTTTTAAACTTAATTAAATAAATTTCAGCTTGCTAATGAACATCTTGAGTTGGGATTAGAGTAATCATTAAGCCTTCTTTCCCAACATAAAAGTAGGGGCAATGTGGACATCCTAGGAGTGCAACTCACTATCTGTTACTGCAGTCAATAACACACCGCAATAATTCAGACTCAAACTTACCAGTTCTTCATACTGGTATCACTCCTCAGAGATATCACATCTCTCTCTTCCAGAAAGGACAGCTTTTGCTAATTTTCCTTCTAAGATGAGCTGCAGACTTGCTAATTTAGGGTGAGTAATGACCCCTCCAGGACAGGGAGGGCATCACTGGACAGATGAGATCCACAGATCAACAAACAGTATTTCCATCGTAACTGGATTGGGTTTTCAAATTATTGGCCTCACACAGTCAATTACTCTGCCCAGGCAACCACTTTTGCATGTGTTAGATAAAATGAGAGGCAGAGCTGGGTGTCACCTGCATATTGATGGCACCTCAGCCATCATCCCCTGATGACCTCTCCCAGTGATGACATGTAGATGTTAAGAGCATAGGGGATAGCATGGAGTCCGCAGCCCAACCACCATGAGACAGAAGAATAATCCCCTGGAACAACTTTTTGGAAATGGCCATCCAAGTTGCAGTGGAACCACCACATCCCAATTCACTGTTAATCCAAAGTCCTGCAAGGGTGCTGTGCAACTGTCCCCTGCCATTCTTGGGGGTCGTAGCATACTGAAGGGACATGGATTGGAATATTTTCTCTGTTAACTGTTAACATTTTTAAGTACCTGGACAAAAATGGCCTCATAAAATATTGCAGATTTTGAAAAGTGAAATTATACAGGCCCTAACACCAGGATTCCATTGGTCAAATCTGGAGCATATTATAAGGAAAACATCAAAAAGCAGAGACGTGGTCAGGAAAAGCCAAAAGAAATTTCCACACAATGTCAGTTCAGATGAGGCAGTGGGGGGGAGGGGGGGGGAGAAGCAAAGTCACCCATGTGTAGTGTCTTCTGGAAAACCAAAGGAAAGGCACAGGGACTGGTGAGGAGGGAGCAATCCCTAAAAGAAAAAGCAGGTGCTGGCTAATGGGTCCACACTGAAGCCATTCAATGAGGCTTGGATTTCTTGAACAGATGGGAAGGGAAAGAAGTGGGGGAACAACCCATCAGCTCATGTAGTGGCAACAGTGTGGAATTGGCACCGTTCCAGTCCTGTGGTCAAGCCAGAACAATTTGGACTCGAGTTTCTAAAGCTAGTACAAATACTCACTCTGTTAACTATCTCGGTTAACTATCTCACTCGGTTAACTCTGTTAAGTAGAGCACTGATACTTAATGAGGTGAGAGAACTCACTGGCTGGCTGCTCTCATCTGTGCCCGACATCTCCACCCACTTCA
>JANKYG020016508.1:8833-19069 GCA_026541955.2 Simalia boeleni
CCCATCCTGAAATGCATCTCCCCAAATGCTTTGCTCAGAAGCAACTGAATTCAGCCTTTTTTGATCTCTTCAGAGAAATGGGGTTGAAATGTTATTTAACTATTTCACATCATTGTCATATTTATCACATTTAAGGAAAATTGTGGTGGGACAAATGAAAAAAAAATCCTCTTCTCCAAATATAATTTCAATATTAAAAATGCTCATTTTGAACACAGCATCTAGTGGATTCTACTTGAAGATATTTTAATCTCTCCCAGGCAAGTCTCAGCTTTAGAGGAAATCTAATTGCCAAATCCAAAGTGGGCACAAATGTTACTTTGCAGGATTTATTCTTTAAAGCGGGGGAGGGAGGGGAGGGGAGTGGGGGAGTTTTTCAATATAGAAGCTTTCCCAATATGGGGGGTGCAGATTCCCATCATGGCTGTTGAAGGCCCTTTTCATGTCACATTTCTTTTCATTTCCCAAATTAAATATGACCTGACTTCATTTTCATTGCAGCTGACCTCAAAACTGAGATCTCCACATCAGCAGCCAAGCAGTTATTCCCACCCCATTCCCCAACTGACCAATCTGATCAGAGGAGCATTCCCTTTCTGATGTGTTTTGTTGGTGAGGGGTTAAAAAAAAATCAGTGTGGTTGCTATGGGAGGTGGAATGAAAAGCTATCGTGCCACCTTTCCCCCTCCTATTTAAAAGACCATGTCTGAAAAGAGTATTTGCAGCTACAGCAGCTTAGCAATATGGGGAGGAGGAGATCACTCTGGATCCAGGAGACGGGGAGTCCTGCAAGGGCTTCCCCTCGCCCCAAACATGGTGAAACTCCAGCATTTCAAAGGAATACCGGGTGAAACTCTAGGTGCTGGTTGTCACTTACAACCCCTACAGGGCATGGGGCTGGGTTATTCTGGAGGGCCACTCTCTCCAATTGTTTCCACAATTGGGACAGGCAACTTGCTTTTTAAGCAAAGCGGTCGCTAAGTAAAACTGCAACTGTGTTTATCATCTTGCTTCAGCTTTCCTTTGCTTTACAGACCTGCAAAGGTTGTAATTGCAAGAATTGGTTGCAAACTTACTTTTTCATCAGTGTTGTAACTGTAAATGGTTGCTAAATGAGGCACTCTCATTTAGCGACCGCTCAATGTATATTGTTGGTCTATTGCTCTCTGATGTTTGGGAGGGTTGGTTATTTTTATTCATTTTTAGATCCCCAGATTGTCTATGGTGAAATGCGTATCCAATTAAATCAATCTATCAATAAACTGTTCTCAAAGTGAAGGCTGATGGTCTTTTGGTTTACTTAAGATATTTTGGAGTGATTTTGTTGATTTGTGTGCTACAGAGACACAGTAGCACAAGAAGAAAAAACGGGAGTCATCTACAACATACAGTGTAAGGACTGTAACAACCATTATGTAGGACAGACAGGCAGAAGACTTGCAGAGCGCATCCATGAACACCAACTAGCAGTCAGAAGACATATCCTTAATCTCACAACACATGGACAGACTTAACCACAGTTTTAACTGGGAAGCTGTCAGCATTTTAGACCAAGCTAAACCCAAAAATGCAACAGAATTCTTGGAAGCCTGGCATTCAGACGAGGCAGCAATTAACAGACACATAGAGATAAGCAGCTTCTACATACTATTCAAAAGGGGCAACAGAGCAGAAGATCGCCTCATCAGCAATCGTCGCCCAGATAAGCAAAGGTCACCACCAGGCACACAATCAAGCAGTGAACATATGACAGTCAAGGAACTATCAGAGGAGCAAAACAGAACCCCCATCCCCACCAGCACGGGCAAGGCATGCCCCAGTATATAAACAGAGAGCAAACCCCTTCCCATTTTAGCATGGAAGATGTTACCTAGGCGGGTAATGAAACGTTTGCAGGAAAAGAACCAAGCTCAGAGAACCCCAAAGACTCCACAGAAGATCATTGTCTTTATGGCCTTCCATCTAACACATGAGTTGTGCTGGCCAAGAAATTAAATGGCCTCAAAGCCCACACAAACATACAGAGAGAAAGATATATTTAAGAAAACTAAGTATCTTAGAAGCCATTAATGCAGGCTTTTGGGGGAATGTCCCTGTGGATTTCTCAGGAGCATGTCTTCACCCTCTGGAATCTAAAACAGGGAACTAGACTGGCTCAGGTCTGATGCCAAAGGTCAATCCTTCTCTTCCTTGATGGGCTGACAACCTTTCTACCACTCCATTTGTATTTCTGTTTCCATCACTCCCTGAGGTTGTCCCAGACAAGTCAACCTTCTTTATGTCTAAACATGCTATAAAGGGATGGAGAAAGGCATTGTTCTGAGGGGGTCCCTGAGCTACAGGCAGATTCAGTCTGTGAGCAATATCCTTTTTCCCTTTCTTTTCCCAGCACTTCGAGGTCACCTACAGCTATTTCCAGGTCTCCTTCACTCCTTCTCCTCCTGGAACAACAATGGAGAACCATCTTGCACAAGAGGAAGAGGAGGGGATAGTGTACAGTGACATTATGCTTCAACCCAAAAAGTAGCAGCAAGATAATCTCCTGATTGCAGCAAAACACAGCTTCTGATTCGGAGTGATTCCTCTCCTCACACCAAGAATGGTTACAGATAACCTTCCCCAACCCTTCATGTGTCTCTCTTGGTCCAGTCTCTTCTTGGGCATAGATATGGAAATCATACTTGAAAAAATGATTAGGTACAGTTCCACTACCATTCTTGGCAGGAGAGAAAGCACATCAAATAGGGGAAATCTTCTGCGCCATCCTATGCTATGAGTCTCAGTTCCGTCTCTGTGTAGACTGGAGCCTGCGGGGAAGACGTCTGTTCCAGCTTTGAACCTCTTGTTCCGTGTGCAATGCACTTTTTGGCTTTGTCTCCTTCAGAATTGGTGTTTTCATCCATTGGCCAATGAGAATCTTTTAGGGTGGGTGTATGGTCCAATTGACTTTGGTTGATCTGTTTGTGTGGATGGAGGCTGTTGAGATCTTTCAGCTCAAACCTTGATCATGTTTCATCCAGAAATCCCTCAATAGAGGCCAAAGAAAGAGTCCTTGATTCGGGCATAGAGACAGACCTGATGCATCAAACAACTACAGTGGGGCCTGGGTTAGAGACCCTTTTCCACACTGAAATGTCTCTTTCATCTGCTATCTCACAGGAGAACCTTCATCCTTTCGAAGCTTCACATCTAGCTCTCTAAAGTGTGGGAGGGAAGATACGGTGTTATTTCCTTGTTTGTGGGTGCCTGTCCATGTTTGTTGAAAGCCATTGAAAGAGGTGCCCATCCTTTGGTGCATTTTTCTTTTAATGGTAGCTGGGTCTCCTAGCTAATAACCTCTCCTTGCTATCACATTGAAAACGATGTGGCTGGATAGAGTCAATCCATGAGGAGAAACAGAAAATAGACTTTGCCGTGGAAAGTGGCTGCATTATGAAAGGCAGAAGGAACCCACAAGAGTGACTTTGTGCTAGGCATCTGTGATTGTTCTTTTACAATATTTCCATGCCACCTGGACCACAAAAGGCTCTGGACCGTGCACAAAAAGGAACACACCCATTAATATACTTCAGCAATGTAGAATAAAGTACAGGTGGTCCTCGGTTAACCACTACCATAGGGACCAGAAAGTTCATTGTTAAGCGGGGCAGTTGTTAAGTGAGTCACACCCGATTTTATGACATTTTTTGCAGGTTCATTAAGTGAATCATCATGGCCATTAAGGGAATCTCATAGTTTTTAAGCGAATCACACGATTCCTCATTGATTTTGCTTGCCAGAAGCCAGCTGGGTAGGTCGCAAAGGGCGATGCTGTGAGCCTGGGACACTGCAACTGTCATAAGGGCAAGCTGGTTGCTGAGCGCCCACATTGCGATCACATGACCGCAGGGGCGCTGTGAGGGTTGTAAGTGTGAGAACCGGTTGTCAGTCCCATTGTTCAGCACGGTTGTAATTTCCAATCTTCACTAAATGAATGTTCATTAGGTGAGGACCACCTATAATACAAGTAGAACAGCGATTCAACAAAAATCAGAGAGGCATCTGCCATTGCGCTTTGAACAAAAAGGCTTGTCAAAATAATATGATTTTAATAGTGGATTGGGTCCCTTCTTCATATAATTGTAAATCTGGGGATGTGGTTCAAGAGCAAAGTCACAGATTTCATCAAGAATAGATTTCGGAACACCACATTCATTCTACTGTGAATATCAAACCAAAATAAAATATGTACTATTTTTTAGAAGAATATTTGCGGTTAATTTACGAGTCAAGGATATTCTGTCCCCTAATTCTAAAGTTCTTGGTGGTGTATTATATATATCCTATGAAAGAATTTTAACTCATTACTGACATGAGATGATGGTTTTGGTGCCCTTCAAACACATCACAGTTATGAAAATCTTCCTAATGTTTTAGACACAACCAGTAATTTTCAGAAGTGTTTTAGCAGAACATACTGCTCTTTTGCAGATTTAAATTGATTTTAATTAATACTTTATTATTTGTTTTATTGTATGTGTCTATGGCTCCACTATGAAAATGCATTTCTCACCTCTCACCTCACCGGATGGCTATTTTTACCTTGACTTCTCTTTGAGGGCAAGAGAGGCCATGAGGATGGTGCAGTGAGCTGCAGCACAGAGAAAGGCTTTGGTGTGGTGAAGAAGGCCTAGCAGCAGAGCTGCGTCCTGGGCTGGGGGCGTGGGTGTGACGTCCTGGGTGGGATGACGCAGTTCCTTCCTCGGCCATTGCTGTTGAAGGACTGAATCAAGAGAAGGTGCAGCTATCAATCTCTCAGGGAAAGGAAGACGAGAGTGACGGAGCAGCCAAACTCCAGCTTCTCAAGCAATCCTGAACATGGAGACCATCACTTGGATGGCAGGTTTGGGACCTCCTTCTTCCCCCCTCTGATCTAAACCTGATTCTTCTCCTCTCCTGCAACCTAGAACTGATTACTTTACTCTCATATGCTTTTCCTCCAGACCCTTCCCTAAAAATGAGATAACCCCATGGGCTTTCCTCTTCCTTCAATGGTGTTCATTGGGACCAGTCTCCTCTTAGGCAGAGTTACAGGGTGTTGCATAGGAAATATTACTTGATGCAGCTCTTCTGCAAAGATATCTTCATGAAATTGTTCTGTAGCCTCCTCTTATATGAAGCTCAGCTCTATCTTTATAAAGACCTAAGTGCATGAGAAGGAATCTGATGAAAAATGTTTAGATCTTTACTCTATTGCCTCGTTCTGGGACTAAGGCACTTCTTCCTTTGGAGATTGGCATTTAGGGTTGTTACGATTTTTTTCCATTTAAATTGAGTTACCTTTCATTTGATTTACATCCTGCCATTCATTCTGGAGGTCATGTTGCTCCTTCCTCCTATTATGCCCAGAAAAACTATCCTGTGTGGTGTGTTTGGCCAAGTGAACTCACTGTTGCCCAGTTAGAAAGTGAGCTTCTGTGTCTGAACATACTCAAGATCTTGAGTCTCCACACTCCTAATCCAGTGCCTTAACTGCGACACCAAAATGGTGTATGGACTGGGGGGACTAATCGGAGCAGCAGGGCACAAGTTAAATATAAAGTGTTACGAGATGCAAAGGAAAGAGGAGGATTGGGTTTACCAGATTTGAAATTGCATATTGCTGCTTGGTGTTTGGTCTGGATGAACGAATGGATGTTGCTGAGAAACAAGAGACTTTTACACTTAGAAGGTCGTGACCTGAGGTTTGGATGGCATGGATATTTTTGGTACGATAAAGTTAAAATTAATGTGGACTTTAAAAATCATGTTATTAGGCATGCCGTATTAAGAATGTGGAATAGACATAAAACCAGGTTGTGCCTGAACATGCCCTTTTGGATCTCAGCTCAAGAAGCATCTTACAGAGGAGAACTGGCAGAGAAAGATAAATGATTGATGTAGTAGGACTTATTGGAAAACTATCAAGGGGAATGTAAAATTACATCAAGAGAGCAATGAATAGCAGAAGGATACAGTTGTCAATGGTTTTCCCATTGACAGTTATCTGAAAGATTTAAAATGGATAAAAAGACTTAAGCCATGGAGCAAAGTAAGATAGAATTTGAAATACAACTGTGTACTAATGATGAACATGAATTGCTAAAATATATAAACTTTTGTTGACATTTGAAATGGAGGAAGAACAGGTTAAAGAATGCGTAACAAAGTGGGCTAAGAATTTTGGGTATAAGGTAAAGATGGGTCAGTCAGAAAACATGAGGTTAAAAGGGCTGAAATATAAATTGTGTTATGATCTCAAAGAGAATATTTATAAAATGATGCATTGTTGATACAAATACATCAGAGAAACGATCGAGAATGTATGAAGGTGCCTCAGATGTATGTTGGAAATGTGAACAACATGAAGGGGCATTTTATTGTGCTGGGTGGAAATGTAGAAAAGCTAAAAATATTGGATTCAAATACATACTTTGATACAGAGGATTTTAAAGATCAACATTCAATTGAAGCAAAACTTTTCCTTTCAGGACTAACGGATAAACCATTAGAAATAAACCATGGGACATTATTTCAGTATATGATTACTGCGGCGAGATTACTATATGCACAGAGATGAAAAGATTTGACACTACCCTCTATGGAGGAATGGTTGGTGAAGTTGACAGATTTAGCTGAAATGGATAAATTGACTTCTTTGATTAGAGAAAAGACGTTATCTCCGTTTATTGATGACTGGAAGCCTCTGATGAACTTTTTGTGTAAAAAAGAAAAAAATTAACTTGTGATTTATGATTTTGGTGATTAGATAGGATAGTTTGTAGAAAGAAAAGTAATATGACGTAACTTTAGACCAGTGTTTCTCAACCTTGGCCACGTGAAGATGTGTGGACTTCAACTCCCAGAATTGAAGTCTGGCTAGGGAATTCTGGGAATTGAAGTCCACACATCTTCAGGTAGCCAAGGTTGAGAAATACTGCTTTAAAGAGAGAGATTAAAATATATTTGTACTGACAACTGATGTGAAGAATATCGGAAGCCACTTCTTTACGCAGTATCTTTTTTCTTTCTTTTCTATTTTTCTTCAACTTTTTCCTGCACTTTTCCCTTTTTCTTGGATTTCTTTTTCTTTTTTTTCCTTAGTTTATGTTAGTGTTTGGTAGTTTTTATCTTCCTGTTTAAAAGTTTCAATAAAAATTATCTATCATCTATCAATCAATCAATCAATCAATCAATCTATCTATCTATCTATCTATCTATCTATCTATCTATCTATCATCTATCTATCTTTCTATCATCACTTGATGAAAGAGCATGTGTTGGGGGAATGCAACTCAGCCTCTCTCTTCCTCCCTTCACAAACTCAGGAGGAAACCCAAAATAGCAGCCTCAGAGTCAATAAAAGAGACAGGAAGTCGGAGCCACAAAGCAGAGAAGAAAAGGGGCCATCCCGGGTCTCGCAGGGAAGGGCATCGTGTGTAAGAAGCCCTCCTTTTCTCCCTCCTGCTCCTCTTCAACTACATTCCAGGCAATGCTCAGAATGGGTGGGTAACTCCAGTGGCCAGGGCATGGGCGGCAGAGGACCCCTTCCTGCTCCTCCATGGCAGCATCCCATTTGCTGAATCCATCCAGGGAAGAAGATTCAGGTGAGGACTTGGTGATGAAAGTGTTGCAAAGCCTGGCGTCCTCAGTCACACCTTCTCTGGTCTCCTGATCTTGCAAGGGGAGCCTTCAGCCAAGCACTTGCGAATCCTTTCTCATTGCTCTTGGGGGTGCTTTCAGTTGACTTTGGGGTGCAACTGCCTGAGATGCTGCTTTTTGTCCCCCAACTTCCCATCCTCCTGAACCTCCCTCCTGCCCATATTTCCCCTCTGACAAAGCCCATAGCAGAAGCCTCCCTGATGTCTCCTGTCAACTTTCCTGGGTCTCCCTGGGAGGAGGGAGGCAGAAGCAGGAGGGACGGTTGTGCCGCCAGTGGCAGGACAGCTGTGCACCCCTCAGCCTCCTCCCAGGGTATCAGGCCCAAACGCCACATCTCACCCAAGGGAGGAAGCTCAAAGCAAATTCTCCCCCAGGAAATGGAATGGATCTTCCTCTTCGGCATCATTTTTGAACCACTTCTTAGATTTTTTCCCACTTTGTCAGTAATAAGATTCCTTCTGCCACATGCTTTCAAAAAGGGCTGCAATTACTGGGGGGAAAGGAGCTCCTTGTTTGTGTAAGAGGGTAAGGAATCAAAGGTGGCTGTCTCTGGAAATCCCTACACTAATTTGCATGAAAGTCAAGTTTGGGTCATCAGGATGTTTTCATCTCAGTCCTGAAGTCAGGTTTTTTTTTTTATGTTCTGTTTATAATAGATGTAAAACGATATTTCCTTTCCACCATAACATATTGGCTTTTAGTCATATTTTTAAGGTCTCGCTTCATAATTTCTTCCTCTTCAGTCTTCCATTTGGTTTTATTGTTTTTACTGAATTTCTTGTTCTGTCTTCTGTCCCTCTGGAAGCCCCATTATGGAAGTTGAAACTCCCAGTTTTGCACAGAGATCTGACTTTTCATGTTCTATTAACTCCATTTTCCCTTCTTCTTCTCTCTTTCAGTTCTTCTGTGGATGACCCTGGCAGCAGGTAAGAGATCCTCGTGCAGACCTTGCCTGCAGCCACACAAAAGTAGACTGTGACTGTTGCAACCTGTGAAGGAGAGAGGGCAAAATGAAACCGAAAGCCCAAAGAGAGACGCACAAGGAGAACAGCCCGTCTCTCTGAGTCTGCTCCGCTTCTCCACCTGCCTTAGGGCAGTGGGGGAATCCGGTCTTCTTGCTTCTTCAGGAGGCACCTGAAGATGGCTGCGACCCACCTGGATGAGGTGTCTTTTTTTGTAGAGATATGTCCCTCAGGCTGCCTGAAGAGCCAAGGCAATCTTTACTTTTACAGGATTTCTTTACTTTTACAGGATTATCTCCTGCATTGGGTAACTGAAACACTAATGGCTCTTTTTACCAGATAGAGTAATCTTGAAATACCGTTCTTCTGGCATGAAGGTAGCCTTTCTGGTGAATCAGGGATGGACCAGTCCAAAATATATCTACCTCGAGTTTCTCTTCTCCCCAGTAGAAACAGGAGGAGGGTCTGCAGAGCCCAGAGAGCATGGAGGAGGGTGGTCCAGAAAGAGCTGGGAGTGAGGAATTCCTGGGTCGACCTTCCTCCAGGCCAGGAGCTGGAAGCCAAAGACAACAGGGCCACTCTGACATGCCATTGGGGTGGGGGCTGATAAAGTTGGCTTTGAACTGCTTAGAAGGGTGAGAGGAGGATAGAAGCTCAGAGGAAAATAGACACGATCCCCACAGTAATAGCGGGCTGTTCCTTGAGGAGGAGCTGCACTGATTGGCTGCTCTCATAGGAAACGCAACCTTTGAAACAGCAGAAAGGGTTGGTTCTTCCAAGGGAAATGGTGGTGATGGTGATGGAGTCCAGAAACAGCCTGGAAAGTGGACAAGCCAGAAGAAGACCACACAGAGTTGCCAGCAGCAAGCTGAGCTACAGATACATCAGACTAATTGTCCTGCTGAGAATTAGCACAGGACTGTAGGTATTGCTCAAGAGCTGCATTCAGTTTTTCCATCAGAGGACGATATTCTGAGGTGAAAGGAATCTGAATCCAGAGGAACTCAAATAAAGTCCAACCATTCCAGAAAGATGAGACAAATTAGGTGGCATAATTGGAAATAACATGAGAGAAACACGGGGGAATCTCGGTGTACCTAATAGCCCAAAAGCAGAGATTATCAGTAGCTAAGTTAGAGTGGAAGTCTTGGGTTCTTGTTCTCTGAGCTTGATGGTTTCTGGGAACTTGGGGTGGACCTTTTGGTATACAGATTTGGTTCCAGGAGGAGGTCAGAAGGAAGGACTAAATGGCTTCTCTTTCTTTCCTCATGTTCATGGACAGGTTCCTTGCTACCAGCCCCCAGGTTGACCTCATCTCCCCCATACAGCGTCTTTGTTCAAGGAGAATGGATTTCCTTAAAATGCTCCATCCCAGAAGGATCTCAGGCAGAATGGTTCTTATTCTACTGCAAGGATGAATCAGGTGCACCCATCCAATATAAATATCAGGAGAAAAATATCATCAATCTCACGACTGCAGATCTGAACTCAGACCAAAGAAAGATGATATGTACATGCAGCTACAGGGGAAAACCTGGACAGTCTTCTGCTCCCAGTACTGACCAGCTGGTCTTCTCAGTCATTGGTATGATGA
>JANKYG020016654.1:1562-12340 GCA_026541955.2 Simalia boeleni
GGCAGAGCCTCCAGCTCTTCTCTCTCTCTGCACTGTCTCCAGACTTTCACAGAAAAGGCATCCTTGGTGTAGGAGCATCTATAGGATTTCCATGCAAGGAATTGCATGGTTGAGTAAAACTGCGTAAACCCACCATATTTTGCCATGTGGTTTCTCTTCATCAGAAAGGAAAAAATGTTATGAAGAAATTGAATGGGAAAGTCATCATGTGCCAAATAAATGGTGAAATCCCACCGTATTGTTGTGATCAGGACTTTTCCTGTAACAGGCTCTGTAAAAGTTTCAAATACTAGTTGTATAATCTTTAGCCCTATATTGAATGAATACTCCTCAGCACCATAAAGAAAGACATTCACTTGTCTCCAATTGTGGTATGGACGATCACTTATGGAAACATGATAGATAGTTTTGGAAAAGGTTTGCAAGATAACTGGACAAATGCCATTCCTGAGCAACATAGAAGTCAGGGTCCTCAGGAATCTCTCCCCCTGGTCAGTTTCTGGAGTAATCAGACCCACCAAGGTCCACCTGAAATGGAGGAGCACCTTAACTATCCCTGGGTACTGGACTCCTTCAGCAGGGAGCATCGGGTAGAAGAAAGGAGAGTGAGTCTTATCACCAGAAGTCTGGGAAACAAAAGTGTAGCTGATCTGAAAAGCAATTAAAGACATGCTATGTGACTCCCACAGCATCCAGAATTATAGATAACAATTCTGGCTTAATGAAGCCATAATTCCACTCCTGGTCAAGAAGGTTTATCTACTCCCCCATTGCTTTCCGAATTGCTTTCCTTCCCTTTTGCTTCCTCAGTGGAGACTTTTTCAAACTCTTGGAAATTGAAGATCCCCCAATCTGGACTTGGCACCATGCTGGGAGGGAATATGTCTACTCTAATCCTTCCCACCCTTGCATAACTTGAACCTTTATCCTGAATACCTCCCATCTGCATAATACAACTCTTTTCTCCACTTCCAATAGAGGACCTCTGACTGAAGGTTGCATGGATCAAAATTCCCTTCCCAGCAAAGACACACCTGTGGGACTTTGTAGATGCCTGATATGCTCGAAATCTGGATGGAGGTGTCAATCTCGGCCCCTTCCAGAAGAGTCACTGTATTTCTCCGCCTTCCACAGCTGTAGTTGGGAACATTGGCCTCCCCATCAGAAAGCAGGTCCAGCAAAGCATCCGAAGTCATTTGTGCACTGAAATAGCTTTCATAAATGTTGTAACCCAGGGTGATGTTGGGTAAGAGGTGGGAATCCTGGTTGATTTCTTGGATGGCGAAAAGGAAGGATAATATTTTCCAGTATTCTGATGATGCTCTTCTTCATGCATAAATGTATTAGAATATATTTTATTTAACCTCCTTTTGAAAAATACCTCTAAGCCAGCCAAGGCGAAGAGCTGCTGTGAAGGAATTACAGCAATTCTAAAATTATTAAGATAGTTTGTTCTTTTTGTGTATTTTCTTGTTGTGTAATGTTTTTCTTTACTTTTGTTTTTGTGTATGGTAAAATGTTTATTTTTATTTTACATTAATTTATCTTTGAAAATGGATTAATAAAAACTATCTGGTAAAAACCAATAAAATACATTAATAAAAGATTATATTACAAAAACAGTCTCCCCATTTCTGAGCAGAACAGAACAGCTGAGCAGGGTCTGAGCATTTCGTCATCTGTTTGGATGGACCTCTGGGATTCTTTCAATTTATATTTCATTTTAAGATACTGAATGCATCTTACGTGTATTTATTGTTAGTGTTGTCAGTATCCTTGCAGCTGGAATGAGATTTCAGAGTGACTTTAAATATTCTCTGTCTGCCTGTCTTTCTGTCCCTCTGTCTACTTATCTGCTCCAACATGTTATAGTTGAAACTTTCACCAATTATTCCACATTAAATATATCATCATTAAATCATGAAGTTATAAACAGAAATTTAGGCCATCACACTTATACATACACACAGAGCTGTTGTGACTGTTAAAAAATGAGTAAGTTATCAATTTCTGGACGTGTTTAGATTGGAAGTCCCTTGTCAAGAGTCTCAAATGAAGACTTAACATGCCTTTAAATCACATAGGATTAGATACCTGGCATCAATTCTGAATGGGAACCTTGGATATTTGGAAACTGAGTGACTAAATATATTCTGATCTGGGAATCATTCATATTATGTGTGAACTTTGATCCGGGGGAAATATGTAGAGGTTATCTCATCTGCAATGTGAGGAAAAAGACAGCATTGTTGCCTTTTGTGCTTTGTCGAGCCCTTTATGGGGCGAGGGAGGGGAGAATGGAGGAACCACCCTCCAATCTCTATCCACCATCTTGCTCAGCTCAAAGAATGTGCAGGAAACTGGATGTTAAGTCAAGAAAAACAGGATCCCTAATTGGTGATTCTACTTGGGAATTTTAAGGGAGGCTCATCAGCTGCAGGGTGTAAAATGGATCCCAAAAGATGAAATGGGACAGAAAGACAGAAAAACTTGGAGATCAAGGGGACGATGCCTGTAAGATAGGAGGGCTGGACATTATGAAATAAGCCAAAAATAGACCCAGTCAGTCTTTCTGCACCATCTAGCCCTGCTCAGATGATCTCAAAGAGGGTGAAGGTTTATTCTTCAAGGTAAAACAAAAACAAAATCCCTACTTTATACTATCTCTGTGAATTTGAAAGGAGACTCATCAGCTGCAGGGTAGAAAATGGATCTACAAGAATGAAGCAGGATGGAAAAAGAGAAAAACTGGCAGTTTAAGGGGACAATGCCTGGTAAAATAGAAGGGCTGGAAATTATGAAATCAGTCAGAAATGGAGTGGTTGTAATGCAGTGCCGGAAGATGGGCTTACATGGAAAATTGAGTTGAGGGAGTTGTAGTGAAGCTGAATGGTTGAAACAAAGCCCTGGTTGCAGAGACAATGCCACCAATGAGAAGCTCTCCTGGCCTGTAATGGTTCCGTGGGTCCACCTCATCCCTCTTCAGAGTCAGGGGACATTTGGCTTTGAGCCTCCCCCAGACTCCCTGGGGCCAAAACAGCAGCACCAGGAGAAGCAGCAGCAACATGACGTGTGTTCCTGTCTCTTTTGAATAGCAGTCAAGAAGAAGAGATGGAAAAAAGCAAAACCCTCTTCCAAGACAGAAGTTTCGGTGGCTTTCCTAATCCAGACAAAGTCCACCCAAGGCTTCACTTCTGAAGGGGAGAGAAGTCAACACAGCCCCTACCTGCCTTAGAAGCCTCCCCAGGCTCTCTCTTCCTCCAGGTCCATTTATGCACCCAAGACTCTCCAATGCCATGAGATCAGCCAATAGGGATTTAGCATGATATGGTAGTAAAAGCATGTTATTGAAATGTTTGTGTCAAATCTGGAAATTTGTAAGAAGGCTCTAGTGATTTTGCATCAAGACAACAAATCACCATGATTTTCTAATTGTAAAGAGGAGGGACATCACCTCTCTGAACTCTGGATGAGTCAACAGACAGATGCACAAGGGGAAAAGTCACGGATGGGTACCAAACATGGAAGCTGAGCCTGTGAGTGAGACTGGAGAACCTGGCCCCAAACCTTCTAAGAAAAAGGGTTTATACAATCCAGTATCAAGAGAGGTTTTTAGCATGAGTGTGAACAGTCACGCACCAGTATGGATCTGGTTGGTCTTGGACTGTGATGGACTCTGGATACATTTTCCAAATTAGCCCAGCCTCTGCTGAGATGGGTGGCTGTTCCTCTTTTGAACTCAGCCAAAAATGGGGACCAGAGAAATGATTCCTGTTTACTTGTCTATTTCTTGTTGCTTGCCAAACTAAAGCAAAAGTCCTAAGAAAAATCACTTTTGTGTGCTATTAGGCTCATCAACACTGTGGCTTCAGATTCTATTATTGGGCCATTTCCATTTTTTAACAAAGCAACTATAGGACAATACCCATCTGTCAAGGAATGACTTAAAATTGCCCATAGCCTGCTCCTTGAGAGCAAGTCAAATGCTTTCAAAAATCAACAAACGTGGCATAAAATTAAGGATGTGATGGCTTGGTGTATTTTTCAGCATTAAATGGGAACTTCAGACTGGGATCAAGTGTTGCTTTACCCCAGGAAGCCTTCTTGGTTGGCATCTATAATGCTCTCCTCAATAGCCCATGGGTTCCATTTAATGCAGAGGTACCACACATCTAACTTGCTAATTATACTTAGAAGATCCATAGCTGTCCAGATGGTCCCTATCACCCTTTTTAGGTAAGGGTTCAACTAGGGCTACCCCAGTCATCCAGAATCCTGTCTTTAGCATTAATGCAGGTAAATAAGGAACTAGTCCTGGGGCCACCACTTTAAGCTAGATTGGATGCACTCCGGTCGCATCTTGCCATTTCCCGGGCCTTTGCCAGTTTTCAGCTGCCGTTCAGGGAGGAACCTCTTCACTCCTTCCTGGAGGCCAGTTGGGGAGCTCAGCCTGGAAAACCCCTAAGGGAAAGTCCCCCCTAACTGGGTCTATGGCTGGATCTGCAGAAGGTCTTTGAAGCTTTTTCCCAAAGCCCAGCTGGGATTCCCCACCAGAGGCACGAAGGGCTTGATGCCATTTTGGCTTTTGTGCCTGGCATTTCTCTGCCTTCAAGAAGGCTTTGCTGACAATGCTGGTTTTAGTTCTGGCTTCTTCTTTTTCACATTAAGCAACCAGCTGGTTGCACTCTCTAGCTCAGATCGTGCATGCGCCACCAGTAATGCCTCTCGTGACACAGACACTGTCGAAGTGTTCTTCTGATTGAGCCCTTGGGTTTGCATGGTTGGCCTCTTTCTGGCTCAGCGTGGTTTGTAGCCTCAGTAAGTGAGAAGCTCTCTAGACACCAATATCTAACCCATGGGAGAGACCCTGAGCCGTGAGCAAAAGGTCTCTTGGCCAGGAAAAGCACTCCGGACCAGCTGGAGGCTGGCCAAGTTAGTTTGCTACATCTTTTTCCTCTCTCCCTCCATGTTAATACTGAGATTCGGGAGAAGAAATGAGTCCATCCTAATATCCGCAAATGCTTATATCCTGCCGAGAACTATCAGTCCCCAAACCCAGGACTGGTGGACATATTGGACAATGCAGTTGATACCTTAGAAGATAAAGGCGGGAGGGCAGAGTGTCCGAAGAACAGTGGGAGAAAGACTACAAGAGGCAATTTGCTCCCCAGCCCATTCCATCCCATTTCCTGCCAATTTTGGACCTAGGGGCACCGCATCCTGGCCCCGTCTCAGCAAAGGAGTTGAATCTTGGATACTGGCCTTTCCTTAAGGCAAACCCCCAAAAGACTGATGATAAAGGTAAAGAGGGGGATAAGTTGGAGACCACCAGCACCAACCTGCCTGGTCAGGGGTGGTGATGGTGGTGGGAGTTCAGGGTCCCAGAGGAGAAAGTGATGGGAGGTTGTTTGTGAGGCTCCCCAGGAGCGCAGCAGCTCCAATCTCTTCAGCTCCAATCTCTTCCTCTCCAGGGTGCTTTGGAGTCCCAGGGTAAGGGATGAGGCAGGGGGTTAGGGGGCTCCCTCTGTGGGGAGACAGAGATGGGGTGAAGCCCAGCCCACCAGAAGATGAGTGAGAGGGTGTTGGAGGGCTTTGAGGCTCTAGTTTTGTGACATAGGAAGGGTGTCAACATTGGTGCATGTGATCCAGCCCCACCTCTGTGACTTATTTCACACATCATGTTAAAACAGGGTTATTTTACCATGATTTATTGAATAAAGACAAACTGCTAAGTTATGATGTGGTTTTCTTAATTTTGGTTGAAAGTATTATTTGGACTCAGTCACTGGATCCAGTGCTTGGGCATCTCCTAGAGTGGGTCATTTCAAGTGACATCAAATTTGAGTTGGACACACTGTCTCTGTTCCAGGCCTTCCATAAAAATCTCCTCTGGGCCAAGCTTGGCTTGTGGCAACTCCATGGACCCAAACACGTAGCATTCTTGGCCAGAGGGCAAAATCTAGGAGATTTTTCCCAACACTCCAGCCTAGCCTAAAGTTCTGGCATTTTCTGATTGTCCCCCATCCTGTCCAAATAGTATCCTGGCCTGTCTCTGCTTACTCTCAGATCCCAAGAAGGTCAATCATTCACGTGTTAAAAAGTGTTGTGCAAAACGAATGGTTTTGTTCAGAGAGAGTCTCTGGACTCCAAGGGGACATAATTTCTCCCTCAAATCAGTAAATTAACCTTTACCAATACAGATGAGGCTTAGCTGTGACTCTAAATCCCAAGGGAATTCCAGTAAACAGCAGACAGGCTGAGCATCTCCTACTTCCCCTGACTGCCAGCGGCCCTAAAGCTCAGTCTTCCTTCCCAGGAGCTAAAAAAGGGATTCCCATTTCATGCAGTTGTTGAATTCAACGTTTGTGCCTTTGGGGGTCTCAGAGACAATCTTACTCAAAAGGAAGAGCCAAGCATCAGCAGGAAGAGAAATCAGCTGCTGTGGCTGGGATAATGACAGGGCCAAAGAGCATCTCCTGGTCTTCAGGTGGCTCCAAGCGCAGCTGCATCCCTGGGGGGCAATCAAGGATAATGACCCACTTGAGTCCATTCCCGGCAGCTGCTCCTTCTTCTGATGACAAGCAATTTCCTGCAGAAACACCAAGAGGAGCCAGAAACAAGGAACAGATGTGGGGCTTTCATGCCTCTCCCAATCCGGGGCCCTCCCAGAATCCCTCAGCCAATATGGTGTGTCTCTGCTGCATCACAGAAGATGGGACAATTCTTTCTTGGATCACATGAACACAGAAAAGTCCCTGGGTTAGTTCTGTGGGGTCAGAAAACATACCCTTCTGTATTCATTTTGTCTGCTCTGATGAATCAGCAGGGACTCCCCAAAATCTCAGCTGAGCAGGATCTTCTGGGTCTTAGGCTCACTCTCTCATTTCCATCCACATGCAGGCTTGAAGGCTGATTTTTCCAGCCAAGCCTAAAGACACTCCAGCCAACTTTGCTGCTGGGAAATCTGTACAGAACCTGTAATTCCCACTTTCCCTTAGAAGAGACAGATTGGATGCATGGGCTTCGTTCGGCTAGAGTTGGCTCTACTGAAAAAGCCAGTTGTGGATTCCCACCACCAGCTGAGCCACAGTTTACAGACACAAAAAAGCCACTGTTTTAAATTGAAGGTAAACTTGACTCTTGAAGTAGGAGAGCTCCTGGAGAAGCCTGAATAGGTTTGGGCTCTTTCGATGAACAGCGGAGAGGTGCTGTGCTCATCTGTTGTCCAAGGCACTTCTTCCTAATCATTCCTCAAGCATGCAGGCTCTTCCTTCAATAGAACATATTGGCCCTGAATAACGGATGGAACTGGGACAGCACAACTGCATTCTCATCCTGCATCTGGACATCCCCAAGTGCATCTGCTGGGTCAGCGTGAAGGATATAGAAGGAAGTCTTAGAGATTTAGATACTGACTGCCTTTTGGGTAGAAAGGAGTATAAAAATCAAATTCATAAGCCTATGTTGAATATCTCCTTTTTTTGCAGGAAGGAAACAGCCCTGAGAATTCGGCATTGGATCTAGCCTCAGGAGGCAAGCAAAGGTGAATATTGTGTTAATGGAAGCAAACCATAGAAAGCAGAATCCAGGGAGAGTTAAGACCAAGTCATTAAAAGCAGTTGTCCAGATACAAGAAGCAAAAACTTAAGGTGGAGTCCCATCTCAATCTCTTCTATCTATAGCTTAGTTGGTTGCAGAGCGGATGAATCAATACAAGTATTAAAGTCTGCTGCAAAGTGACCAGAGGAGAGCCATGAGAAGTAAGGCAGTTAACCTTTGAGCTAAGGATCTGTTTGCCTAGGTCTGTAACTAGAAGAAGTCAGAAGCAGGGGAGATAGGATCCTCACAGGAAGACAAATACAGGGAGAGATTAAGAAAAGGGGGAGGGGTGGCTGCTGTTCCACAGTGAGACACAGAACTGGGGACCTGGAGAAGACAGAGGGTCTGACCATGAAAGTAAAGAGACAGGAAAAGAAACGTAGAAGAGTGAATGAACTCTTTGGGTCCAAGATGCACACCCAGACACACAAATGCAGCAATATACGGATTGGATTGGAGTGGGGGAGGAGGTACTCACCCTGGAGCAGTGGCTAGGAAAAGGAGGAAGTTGAAGGAGAAGGCGTGGCCTAGAACAGGGTAGCCTAAGGAGACAAAGGGAACCAGAGCCAAAGCTTTCGGTTAAACCAGAAAAATTACTCATGAGTAATGAAGAGGTGAAGGGGAGAAACTTCAAGGCTGTTCTCCCTACTCCACTGTGGCCAGCTGGGATTCCACCCACATAACTCACGATGGTATCGAGGGCAGCTTGGGTTGTGCCAACCGTCCAGGAGGGTCAGTCGGCTCCCTTGGCCATTTGGCAGGGAAAGAGGCTGACCAGCTTCACCAGCTGGAAAACCAGCCAGTGAATTGCAGGGAGGATTCAGGGTTGAAGGCAGAGCGGAAGAGAATCAGACTGAATCGGCCAGGAGGGAGGAGACCCCAGAGGGATCAAGCAGCCAGAAAAATTGCTAAATGAGACTCTTCCAGAGAGAGTCATGCTGAGAAGAATTTCTCAATTAAGCGCAAGCTGTGCTTTGGAAATGTCCTGCTCATTTTGTTGGAGAGGGTGAACTGCTAGCTCTGAACAACCCTGTTAGGACACAGGAAGACGTATCCCTTTGAATTCAGTAGCTCAAGCTCTTCCCGCACCTGTGAAATACTGTCTGTGGCTCTACAGATTTCAGGTGGATGATGGACCTCCATTTGGATAATTAAGGAATAGAAGGAAAGATTTGACCTGGAAACATGTGTCTTCCTTGATGTAGAACAGAAACATTCAATGTTTCTTCAGAGTGGGAGGGGGCAGCCTGTGGCCCTCCAGAGGCTACTGAACCTCAACTCTGAGCAGCACACCCAAGATTTCTGGAAGCGAGAAACTATTCCTAACCACAATGAGGCCAAAGTGACAAAACGTGCAATGATCCAAACTCCACTCTTTTGTTCTTACCATCACCTGAAAATATGTAGGGATTGGAATTTGTATCTCACCACTAGGATACATGTTTCATGACTTGCTCCTGCCTTCTAACCCTGCAGATCCGCAGGGGAGAGGGAAGGGAGAAAAGTGGAAAAATGTTTCTCATGATATCACCATCAAACCCATGTCTTTCTTTGAGATTCAAGTACAAAGGGCTGGGGGTTGTATGGTGATACCATGACACCCATTTCATTTCTTCGCCACTGTGATTTGTAGTAGACACTTACAGAAACAAGGTATATAAGACCCAACATGGAATGTTCCAGCTCAGATTTTAATTTTGGCAGAGGGGTGCACATAGCCTTCTTCACCTCTTGGATCAGCAACAGAAGCGAAGAGATGGATCCTCTCAAAATCTCACGTAGAGAATCTCTGTCTGAGGTTATACAGCAAGGGAGAAGTTTGCTGGAGGCTTCTCTTTTCTTTGACTCTTTCCAGGGAAAGAGGGGCATGCCAGATCTATGTATGTATGCCTGTTTATTTATTTGATTTATGTACCATCAGCTCCATATGGAGGCCTTCAAATGTTCACCGTAAGAAGAAAGTAACAGTAAATTCATGACATCAGAACCACAACTTCACTGTAGAAAACTGTTGCTCATACTAACGGGAAAGGAAACCAACTGGAGATCAGCCAAGCAAGATGACACATGCCCCAAAGGCCCTCCAGGACAAACTGGCCTTGAAAGCTTTCTCTAAATCCTTTACATTGACATACATCAGGAGTTCTCCAGCTGGACCCCAGCATGTGGGCTCACCCCAAGTGAAGGATTTTGCAAAGCTCCTACTTCTCCCTAAATTTATGAGAATGATAGTGATTTCTTGGTTGCCTTTGTGTTAAAAAAGGGTGACATCTAGGTGTTGAACACAACAAAAAATTGTCTGAGAAGATATCATAAGTATTGAGAAAAAGTATATTTTATAAATCATGTTTGAAATCTGCTTGTTTTTCTTGAGGAACAGGAAGAAGAGGTGGGAGAAACCCAGTGCTTCAGTGTCCTGTGCAATTCAGAGGGAGTCCAACCAAGACTTAATGTCTGAAGGGAAAGGGGGGACTCAAGGCTGCTTTGAGTCAGATGGGCATCGCAAAGCCTGTTCTTGAAGTTTTTTTTGTCAAATCTTCCAAAAGACTGGGGGAAAGGGTGTAGTGATTCAGCACTAAGGCAGCAAAGAAATCACCATGATTTGAATAATTGTGAGGAGAAAAAAAGTCTCCTTTCTGTACTCTGAGTCGGCAGGCAAGTGCACAAAGGGAGAACTGAGGTGTCTCTCCAAACTGGGAAGTTGGGCGAGTGAGTGAGACAGGAGTTTTGGGCCCCAATATTTTTTAATATAATACCCTTAGATCAGGGTAACCCTTAGCATAGGTGTGAATAGTCACATGTTGACCCAGATTTATTTGGTATAGATTTCTTTGGCTATATTAATGAGGTTAGCAGAGGAGGCCCCTCAGCAGAGATGCACCATTTCCCCTCTCTTGAAGGCAGACAAATAGGGTTTGTCTAGCAAAACCAGCAGCCGTTGATTGGAAAATGTCCTGTTTCCTAGAGGTCATGAAAGGCCCAGCAAAATGCCTGAGAAAGACAAATTTGTCTTGGGAGTACATTCATTAGAGGTTCTGCAGATGCAATTGGGCTGCTTCCATTTCAAAAGGAATAACTTCTTTTTTTGCTGGTTGATCTATTTCTTCACAATTATTGGTATGGAAAAGGCATTCTAAAATCCACTTTTCTGTTTTATCATCAAGTGTTCTTTTGTATTC
>JANKYG020016727.1:3704-14627 GCA_026541955.2 Simalia boeleni
CCCTCCGGAAGACCCTCCCGTGATGGCGGAGATGGGAGAAGAAGGCCTTGTACTCGGGGCAGTAGGAGGAACAGAAGAGGAGGAGGAACGACTAACGGCAACGTATGTCCAGCTCCCTGCATAACGCAAACCGGAACGACGTCTAACTAAGATGTGGACCACGGACGAGCTAGAAGGGGGAATGTCGTTCCTGGACCTGGAGCCCGAACAACGCTGGGCAATGACGACGGGGAAAATGGAGTCCACCCGCGTGGAAGCCCTAGAGGAGTGCGTGAGCAGGATACAGAATGAAAGCCGCCATATATGGAAAGAGCTGAGGCGGTTGAACAACCTCATGAGGCGCTCGGGCATGTTTGCGGGTTCCGAAGAAGAGGGGGAAGAGAGAGAGGAGACAGAACCCCCCCAACCCAACCCCGGGAGGGCAACCACAACCGCCCCGGCGGCGCAAAGGGCCGTAGCCGCCCCCCTCGCGCAGCACATGGCCACCCAGGGATCACGCCCCGGGAACGCCATGACCCTAAAACAACAAGAAGCGCTCCTGAGACGCTGGGGGTTAACCGAAAAATTTAACGGGGACCCGGCCTATTTGGCAAACTTCTCAGCACAAGTCACCATGTGCATGGAGCAAACGGGTCATCTATTCGCCTCCGACCAAGAACGCGTGCTCTACATATGCCGAGCGCTGACGGGGAAAGCAGGGGAGTGGCTGATCCAGTTACGAAGCGCGCAAGCATCAGAGCTACGACACCTGGGGCGATTCCTAACCGCATTAAGAAGGAGGTTCGAGGACCCAGGGGAAGCCAAGAGAGCCCGGTCCCGCCTAGTAAATATCAGGCAAGGCTTGCGCAGCGTTGGAGAATACGGGCTAGAATTCCGCAGCATCGCGGAGAAACTACCCGGATGGCCGGAAGACTTTAAAGTTACCTGCTTCCAGCAAGGCATGAACCCCGAGTTGTGGAAGTTAGTTTTCGCACGCGGAAACCCCCCTACCCTAGATGGTTGGATCCAGTTAGCAGGCGATGTCGAAGCCGACTGGGAAACGATAGCACCAAGTTTCGAACGGAGGACCGGAAGTGTTACGCAGACGTATCGGAAACAACCAACGAGAGGAGCAGACGAGAAGCGGAAGAAACCAACGAGAGGAGCAGACGAGAGGTTTCCTAGACCGGCAAAGCAACAAGTGTGTTTCCGCTGTGGGGAGCCGGGGCATTTCGCCCCAGCCTGCACCAAAGCCGCGCCGGCACGTGCGCAGAACCAGCAGAGACGCGCCAGCGTCGCACGAAAGCCGGGGGGAAATGGAGGGAAGAAAGGCACCGCGGCTGAAGGAACGCACCCAAAGTTCCGGGATCTCATGCCCCACGTGGAAGGGTCGGGGGGAGGTGCACGAATCAACCTTCGTGACCAACTCAAATTGGTTCCTGATGATGGGCTGGCCGATAACGACGACGTGGACGACGAATCCGACGAGGAGGAGGGGGTGAGTGTGACCACGTTAAAAGTGACGATTTCAGCACCCAGGACGGAGCGTAGAGTTACGCTTACCGCGTTAATGGACACGGGCTGCTCAAGCTGCTTGATCCGTCCCATTATAGTCAAGGCGTTAAAACTGAAAATGAAAAAACTGAAAACCCCCGTTGTTTTTAACCAATTGGATGGATCTAAAGCAGGGGGAGGGGCCGTCCTGTACCGTACAGAACGATTCCAATTACAAGTAGGTACTCACCAAGAGACTCTTAAATGTTTGGTGGCTCCTTTGGACGGTTATGCATTAGTTCTGGGAGCCAACTGGGTGAGACGGTGGGACCCCAGAATCTGTTGGAAAACAGGACGCATGCAGTTCCCTGATGGAGTCTATTTGGGCTCTGAAAACCCCAAGAACCACCCACCCAGGGCCGCAACTGCAAGCAGTAACCCGCAGCCCCAACCAGCAGACCCAGAATCCCTGGAAAACATTCCTAAACCATACATGATCTGGCAGCCGTATTCAGTAAAAAGGAGGCTGATACGCTGCCCCCCCACAGAGACACTGACTGTAATATTGAAATTGAGCCAGGGGCTAAATTCCCTAAGAAGAAAACATATTCTATGACCCAAAAGGAACTGGCAGCTCTAAGGGATTTTATAGACACTAACTTGGCAAGGGGGTTCATACAACCAACAAAATCCCACATGGCTGCACCAGTGCTATTTCGTGAAAAGAAAGATGGGACTTTGAGGCTCTGCACTGACTACAGAGGCCTCAATGCCATTTGTAAAGAAAACAAATACCCTCTTCCTTTGTTGAAAGACTTATTAGCTCAATTGTCCAAAGGAAAAATATTCACCAAACTGGACTTAAGGGAGGCATATTTCCGAGTGCGAATCCGCGAAGGATGCGAATGGCTAACCGCATTCTCCACTCCTATTGGCTGTTATGAATACAAGGTCCTCCCTTTCGGGCTTTCAGGAGGGCCCGGGGTGTTCATGCAGTTGATCAATGAAGTCCTTCATGAACATTTGTATCAGGGGGTTCTGGTTGATTTGGATGACATCCTCATTTACTCTGACAACTTGGAAGAGCATGTTAAACTGGTCAGGGAAGTGTTGAAAAAACTACTGGAGGCCCAGTTATATGCCAAATTGTCAAAATGTGAATTTCATAAAAGCCAAGTAGATTATTTGGGGTATCGCATATCACATGCGGGAATAGAAATGGACCCCACTAAAGTGAAAGACGTACTGGGATGGGAGCCCCCCAAAACTAGAAGGCAACTGCAAAGTTTCTTGGGATTTGCCAATTTTTATCGCCAGTTCATCCCAAATTTTGCACAAGTGGCACTGCCTCTGACTGATCTATTAAAAACCAAAGGCAAAGGGACAACCAAAGTCCATAAACCAGGAGCCCCATTATTATGGACTAGCGAGTGCCAAAGGGTGTTTGAAGCTTTAAAAACCTTGTTTACGGATGAACCAATTCTCAAACACCCTGAGCCCGATAAACCATTTGTCATTCAGGCAGACGCCTCTGACGTAGCCATTGGAGCTGTACTACTACAGAAAGATGAAGGGGGAACACTTAAGCCTTGTGCTTACATCTCCAGGAAATTTACAGAGACAGAAAGGAGATGGCTTATTTGGGAAAAAGAGGCTTTTGCAGTTCATTGGGCTTTAGTAACTTGGCGACACCTTTTAGAGGGATCACCACATCCTTTTGAGGTCTGGACAGACCATAAGAATTTAGAAGCCCTTACTAAGCCTAGGAAGCTTTCCCCCAAACAAATGAGGTGGGCTCAGTTCTTCAACCGTTTTAAATTTACCCTGAAGTTTATCCCTGGGAGAAAGAACTTTTTAGCTGACGCTCTATCCCGATTACCTCAGCACAACAGCCAGCAGGAACAGCTAATTGCTCCTGTTATTTCAAATCCTCAGCCTGTCGCACTGGCACTAACCAGAGCGCAATCCAAAACAAAAACCGAGAAACAACCACATGATAAAGAATTACTCCATAAGTTCAACACAGCATTAGAATCTGATGAGTGGTTCCAGAAAAACAAAAACACATTAACCTGGGAACAAGAAGCCTGGTGGATGGGGGATAAGTTATATGTACCAGACTCTTTGAGGAAACTCATACTTCAAAGAGGTCATGATGACAAAGCATCTGGTCATTTCGGATTTGTCAAAACCTTACATTTATTACGAAGACAATTTTGGTGGCCTACAATAAGAAAAGATACTTCAGAGTATGTGTCCACCTGCCCAACATGTGCTATGGCAAAGAAAAGAGGCGGAAAACCTCTGGGGTTGCTACAACCTGTTTCCTCTCCTCAGCAACCTTGGGAAGAGGTTTCCATGGATTTTATCATGGATTTACCAGAAAGTAACCATTACACTGTCATTTGGGTAGTTGTGGATTTCTTTTCGAAACAAGCACATTTCGTTCCATGTATTTCTGTTCCAAACGCTAAAAAACTTGCCAAACTGTTTATTCAAAATGTATATCGCCTCCATGGCACCCCCAAGAGGGTGATTTCAGATCGCGGCCCTCAGTTTACTTCCAAATTTTGGAAAGAATTTATTACGCTAATTGGTTCTACTCAAGCCCTGAGTTTGAGTTTTCATCCTCAAACGGACGGATCGACTGAGAAGGTTAACTCTCTATTAGAGCAATATTTGAGATGTTTTACCAACCATCAACAGGATGATTGGTCAGAACTTTTACCTTTTGCCGAAGTTGCTTACAATAACACAGTACACCAAAGTACCGGATTTACTCCGTATAAAATAGCAACGGGTCAGGAATTTCTACCTTTCCCCGAGCTGCCTTCAAAGCAGCTTCCGGAAATCTCAACTGACCAATGGATAAAAAATATCGCAGCACTATGGACTCAAATTGTGAAAGCGCTACAGGATGCCAGAGATCAACACAAAAAATTTGCTGATCGCAAACGCTCGGAAAACCCCCCCTGGAAGGTAGGAGACATGGTTTGGCTGTCTACAAAAAACCTGAAATCCTCCCAACCTTGCAGAAAACTTGCCCCAAAGTATGTTGGGCCTTTCCCCATTGAGAAAATTATTAACCCTGTCGCCTTTAAATTGACTCTTCCAAAACTTTATAGGAAAATTCATCCAGTGTTCCATGTGAATTTATTAAAATCATATAAAGACTCCAGTACATGGCACCCCACATTAGAACCACCCGAACCAATCATGATCGAAGGACAGGAACATTTTGAAGTGAAGAACATATTGGACTCTAGGAAACACAAAGGGACTTTACAATACTTGGTGCAATGGAAACATTTTCCTAAAGCACATCACGAATGGGTCAACGCATCAAACGTCAAAGCTCCTAGACTTTTAAATCAATTTCATTCAAGATACCCTGGCAGACCCAAATAATCACATGTACTATTTAAGTGTGCATTTCACGTATATAATTATTGTCATATTTGTTTTGTATCTTTTTCAGATCAGTCTCCGAATGTGAGATCATTCGTTTTCGTTGGAGGGCGGCATGTCAGGATCCACGCAAGCTATTATTTTAGTTTGCAAGTTATCAACGTGCAGGGTGGTGTAGTAGAAGGCCGCTTGCTGGATCTGCCATCAAGGGGGCAGAGAAAGGCAGGGGGTGTCAGCTTTATCTCTAAAATGGCTCCTCCAAGACTGAGAGGCAGGATTGCCAGAAAAAGGCGGGAAAACCCAGAAGGCGGGAAAACCCACAAGGGGGGGGAGGTTGGGATATAAAAAGGGGATCAGTTCGTTTGTGGAGTCAGACTCAACAACCTATGATGCTGTACACTTCTCCTAATAAAAGAAATCTTTATTTGGAACGGCTTGGTCTCCAGCAGATTTACTAAGCTTCGGGAATGAGTGTGCAGACTCTGACATTTTGTTGAGTCTCACAATAATAACGAGGGATTTACCCGGGGAGTAATTCCACCGTGGAAACCCCTCCGGAAGACCCTCCCGCGATGGCGGAGATGGGAGAAGAAGGCCTTGTACTCGGGGCAGTAGGAGGAACAGAAGAGGAGGAGGAACGACTAACGGCAACGTATGTCCAGCTCCCTGCATAACGCAAACCGGAACGACGTCTAACTAAGATGTGGACCACGGACGAGCTAGAAGGGGGAATGTCGTTCCTGGACCTGGAGCCCGAACAACGCTGGGCAATGACGACGGGGAAAATGGAGTCCACCCGCGTGGAAGCCCTAGAGGAGTGCGTGAGCAGGATACAGAATGAAAGCCGCCATATATGGAAAGAGCTGAGGCGGTTGAACAACCTCATGAGGCGCTCGGGCATGTTTGCGGGTTCCGAAGAAGAGGGGGAAGAGAGAGAGGAGACAGAACCCCCCCAACCCAACCCCGGGAGGGCAACCACAACCGCCCCGGCGGCGCAAAGGGCCGTAGCCGCCCCCCTCGCGCAGCACATGGCCACCCAGGGATCACGCCCCGGGAACGCCATGACCCTAAAACAACAAGAAGCGCTCCTGAGACGCTGGGGGTTAACCGAAAAATTTAACGGGGACCCGGCCTATTTGGCAAACTTCTCAGCACAAGTCACCATGTGCATGGAGCAAACGGGTCATCTATTCGCCTCCGACCAAGAACGCGTGCTCTACATATGCCGAGCGCTGACGGGGAAAGCAGGGGAGTGGCTGATCCAGTTACGAAGCGCGCAAGCATCAGAGCTACGACACCTGGGGCGATTCCTAACCGCATTAAGAAGGAGGTTCGAGGACCCAGGGGAAGCCAAGAGAGCCCGGTCCCGCCTAGTAAATATCAGGCAAGGCTTGCGCAGCGTTGGAGAATACGGGCTAGAATTCCGCAGCATCGCGGAGAAACTACCCGGATGGCCGGAAGACTTTAAAGTTACCTGCTTCCAGCAAGGCATGAACCCCGAGTTGTGGAAGTTAGTTTTCGCACGCGGAAACCCCCCTACCCTAGATGGTTGGATCCAGTTAGCAGGCGATGTCGAAGCCGACTGGGAAACGATAGCACCAAGTTTCGAACGGAGGACCGGAAGTGTTACGCAGACGTATCGGAAACAACCAACGAGAGGAGCAGACGAGAAGCGGAAGAAACCAACGAGAGGAGCAGACGAGAGGTTTCCTAGACCGGCAAAGCAACAAGTGTGTTTCCGCTGTGGGGAGCCGGGGCATTTCGCCCCAGCCTGCACCAAAGCCGCGCCGGCACGTGCGCAGAACCAGCAGAGACGCGCCAGCGTCGCACGAAAGCCGGGGGGAAATGGAGGGAAGAAAGGCACCGCGGCTGAAGGAACGCACCCAAAGTTCCGGGATCTCATGCCCCACGTGGAAGGGTCGGGGGGAGGTGCACGAATCAACCTTCGTGACCAACTCAAATTGGTTCCTGATGATGGGCTGGCCGATAACGACGACGTGGACGACGAATCCGACGAGGAGGAGGGGGTGAGTGTGACCACGTTAAAAGTGACGATTTCAGCACCCAGGACGGAGCGTAGAGTTACGCTTACCGCGTTAATGGACACGGGCTGCTCAAGCTGCTTGATCCGTCCCATTATAGTCAAGGCGTTAAAACTGAAAATGAAAAAACTGAAAACCCCCGTTGTTTTTAACCAATTGGATGGATCTAAAGCAGGGGGAGGGGCCGTCCTGTACCGTACAGAACGATTCCAATTACAAGTAGGTACTCACCAAGAGACTCTTAAATGTTTGGTGGCTCCTTTGGACGGTTATGCATTAGTTCTGGGAGCCAACTGGGTGAGACGGTGGGACCCCAGAATCTGTTGGAAAACAGGACGCATGCAGTTCCCTGATGGAGTCTATTTGGGCTCTGAAAACCCCAAGAACCACCCACCCAGGGCCGCAACTGCAAGCAGTAACCCGCAGCCCCAACCAGCAGACCCAGAATCCCTGGAAAACATTCCTAAACCATACATGATCTGGCAGCCGTATTCAGTAAAAAGGAGGCTGATACGCTGCCCCCCCACAGAGACACTGACTGTAATATTGAAATTGAGCCAGGGGCTAAATTCCCTAAGAAGAAAACATATTCTATGACCCAAAAGGAACTGGCAGCTCTAAGGGATTTTATAGACACTAACTTGGCAAGGGGGTTCATACAACCAACAAAATCCCACATGGCTGCACCAGTGCTATTTCGTGAAAAGAAAGATGGGACTTTGAGGCTCTGCACTGACTACAGAGGCCTCAATGCCATTTGTAAAGAAAACAAATACCCTCTTCCTTTGTTGAAAGACTTATTAGCTCAATTGTCCAAAGGAAAAATATTCACCAAACTGGACTTAAGGGAGGCATATTTCCGAGTGCGAATCCGCGAAGGATGCGAATGGCTAACCGCATTCTCCACTCCTATTGGCTGTTATGAATACAAGGTCCTCCCTTTCGGGCTTTCAGGAGGGCCCGGGGTGTTCATGCAGTTGATCAATGAAGTCCTTCATGAACATTTGTATCAGGGGGTTCTGGTTGATTTGGATGACATCCTCATTTACTCTGACAACTTGGAAGAGCATGTTAAACTGGTCAGGGAAGTGTTGAAAAAACTACTGGAGGCCCAGTTATATGCCAAATTGTCAAAATGTGAATTTCATAAAAGCCAAGTAGATTATTTGGGGTATCGCATATCACATGCGGGAATAGAAATGGACCCCACTAAAGTGAAAGACGTACTGGGATGGGAGCCCCCCAAAACTAGAAGGCAACTGCAAAGTTTCTTGGGATTTGCCAATTTTTATCGCCAGTTCATCCCAAATTTTGCACAAGTGGCACTGCCTCTGACTGATCTATTAAAAACCAAAGGCAAAGGGACAACCAAAGTCCATAAACCAGGAGCCCCATTATTATGGACTAGCGAGTGCCAAAGGGTGTTTGAAGCTTTAAAAACCTTGTTTACGGATGAACCAATTCTCAAACACCCTGAGCCCGATAAACCATTTGTCATTCAGGCAGACGCCTCTGACGTAGCCATTGGAGCTGTACTACTACAGAAAGATGAAGGGGGAACACTTAAGCCTTGTGCTTACATCTCCAGGAAATTTACAGAGACAGAAAGGAGATGGCTTATTTGGGAAAAAGAGGCTTTTGCAGTTCATTGGGCTTTAGTAACTTGGCGACACCTTTTAGAGGGATCACCACATCCTTTTGAGGTCTGGACAGACCATAAGAATTTAGAAGCCCTTACTAAGCCTAGGAAGCTTTCCCCCAAACAAATGAGGTGGGCTCAGTTCTTCAACCGTTTTAAATTTACCCTGAAGTTTATCCCTGGGAGAAAGAACTTTTTAGCTGACGCTCTATCCCGATTACCTCAGCACAACAGCCAGCAGGAACAGCTAATTGCTCCTGTTATTTCAAATCCTCAGCCTGTCGCACTGGCACTAACCAGAGCGCAATCCAAAACAAAAACCGAGAAACAACCACATGATAAAGAATTACTCCATAAGTTCAACACAGCATTAGAATCTGATGAGTGGTTCCAGAAAAACAAAAACACATTAACCTGGGAACAAGAAGCCTGGTGGATGGGGGATAAGTTATATGTACCAGACTCTTTGAGGAAACTCATACTTCAAAGAGGTCATGATGACAAAGCATCTGGTCATTTCGGATTTGTCAAAACCTTACATTTATTACGAAGACAATTTTGGTGGCCTACAATAAGAAAAGATACTTCAGAGTATGTGTCCACCTGCCCAACATGTGCTATGGCAAAGAAAAGAGGCGGAAAACCTCTGGGGTTGCTACAACCTGTTTCCTCTCCTCAGCAACCTTGGGAAGAGGTTTCCATGGATTTTATCATGGATTTACCAGAAAGTAACCATTACACTGTCATTTGGGTAGTTGTGGATTTCTTTTCGAAACAAGCACATTTCGTTCCATGTATTTCTGTTCCAAACGCTAAAAAACTTGCCAAACTGTTTATTCAAAATGTATATCGCCTCCATGGCACCCCCAAGAGGGTGATTTCAGATCGCGGCCCTCAGTTTACTTCCAAATTTTGGAAAGAATTTATTACGCTAATTGGTTCTACTCAAGCCCTGAGTTTGAGTTTTCATCCTCAAACGGACGGATCGACTGAGAAGGTTAACTCTCTATTAGAGCAATATTTGAGATGTTTTACCAACCATCAACAGGATGATTGGTCAGAACTTTTACCTTTTGCCGAAGTTGCTTACAATAACACAGTACACCAAAGTACCGGATTTACTCCGTATAAAATAGCAACGGGTCAGGAATTTCTACCTTTCCCCGAGCTGCCTTCAAAGCAGCTTCCGGAAATCTCAACTGACCAATGGATAAAAAATATCGCAGCACTATGGACTCAAATTGTGAAAGCGCTACAGGATGCCAGAGATCAACACAAAAAATTTGCTGATCGCAAACGCTCGGAAAACCCCCCCTGGAAGGTAGGAGACATGGTTTGGCTGTCTACAAAAAACCTGAAATCCTCCCAACCTTGCAGAAAACTTGCCCCAAAGTATGTTGGGCCTTTCCCCATTGAGAAAATTATTAACCCTGTCGCCTTTAAATTGACTCTTCCAAAACTTTATAGGAAAATTCATCCAGTGTTCCATGTGAATTTATTAAAATCATATAAAGACTCCAGTACATGGCACCCCACATTAGAACCACCCGAACCAATCATGATCGAAGGACAGGAACATTTTGAAGTGAAGAACATATTGGACTCTAGGAAACACAAAGGGACTTTACAATACTTGGTGCAATGGAAACATTTTCCTAAAGCACATCACGAATGGGTCAACGCATCAAACGTCAAAGCTCCTAGACTTTTAAATCAATTTCATTCAAGATACCCTGGCAGACCCAAATAATCACATGTACTATTTAAGTGTGCATTTCACGTATATAATTATTGTCATATTTGTTTTGTATCTTTTTCAGATCAGTCTCCGAATGTGAGATCATTCGTTTTCGTTGGAGGGCGGCATGTCAGGATCCACGCAAGCTATTATTTTAGTTTGCAAGTTATCAACGTGCAGGGTGGTGTAGTAGAAGGCCGCTTGCTGGATCTGCCATCAAGGGGGCAGAGAAAGGCAGGGGGTGTCAGCTTTATCTCTAAAATGGCTCCTCCAAGACTGAGAGGCAGGATTGCCAGAAAAAGGCGGGAAAACCCAGAAGGCGGGAAAACCCACAAGGGGGGGGAGGTTGGGATATAAAAAGGGGATCAGTTCGTTTGTGGAGTCAGACTCAACAACCTATGATGCTGTACACTTCTCCTAATAAAAGAAATCTTTATTTGGAACGGCTTGGTCTCCAGCAGATTTACTAAGCTTCGGGAATAAGTGTGCAGACTCTGACACGCGCACACACACACACACACCTGTGTTAATGCCAGGGTTTGGGGACTAATGTGGAGTCTCCCCCACAGAGAAGAATATGTGGTGTTATAATGCTATAGAACAGCCCTCTGCTAGGTCCCATC
>JANKYG020016814.1:957-13754 GCA_026541955.2 Simalia boeleni
CCATGTCTAGAATCCTTTCTCTGAACTATGCCTTGGCCTATTAGTAATCCCAAACCAATAGCTATTGAGGAAAATGCGAATAGGTTAGCCTCTTAACCTCCATTCCTCGTACCCAGGAAAACCTGAAAGGAAGAGTCCTTGTCCATTAAAGCAAACTTCTTAATGCTGATTATATAAAATCTCTCCCTTTTGTAAAGATAATACGAACAATGCATGTCTTGTTTGAAAAGGTATTGAATCCTATCCTGCTGTCCTCTGCTGCCAAAATGACTTAGCAAAGGGAAGGCACCAGGGGAGCAGGCGGCAAAATTAGGTCTGTGTGAAGGAAATCCCGCCTTAGGCACGAAAGCCGGCTGGGTGACTTTGGCCCTGTCCCTCTCTCTCAGCCCAACTCACCTCACAGGGTGGTTACATTTAAAATGTTAATGTTGATAAATTTAATAAATATTTAAAGAAATAAAATATTGCTTCAGAGCTCTTTTATATGGCTTTTGCATGTTGGATCATGAATTAAATATTGTGTTTATGGTAATATCGTTCTAAAAATAGAGTTGTTCTGTCCAATCATCCAAACAGTCAAGGCTTTCTTTGTTAAAACATGCAAGGGATTCTGTGTGTGTAGTTAAATATCTGAATGTCTAGGACCAAAATAGTTTCATAAACCTCTCGCCCTTTCCTGTAGCAGTTTCTGGAATTTGGTTGCATATCCGTTTGTACTATATTTTGGAGGATGTATGTTTATAGATGTTTGTCTCCTTAATATACTTCAAAATTTCTGTGAGAAATGTCATATATTTAATTGAAATTCTATCCAGTTTTAATTCCCCAGTTTCAAGTCTACAAAATATAATAGAGTCCTAGGCTACACACAGTTATTCTCAAGAACAGAAGGCTAATCTTCCTGTATCCTGCTGTCATTTATTCTCACTGCATTTCAGCAGAAGGGGGACATGGCTGAGGATTATAAAAGAAATTCAAATCCTGGTTTTTCACTCTCAAAGTGATAAGATGACTCTCAGGCTTATTAGGAGATTGACAAGCCAGGAGTCCCAGTTCAGTTTCCCTTTCTGGTGAGTTTTTGATGACAGAAGCTGCAAACTGAGGTAACTGACAGCAAGAGGCCTCCTTATGTACGATAAGAAAGGATTAGCACATTATGTACTGTCCAGTGGTACCATAAATACTTGACATGCTGAAGTTCCCAGATTCAGTTTCCTCTCAGCTCCTTTGGAAAGATCAGGAAGGTTGTGATGGGACAATCCTTTTATGTCCGAATGGACAATCCTGTACTAGATCAGCTTCTCCCAGCTGGGTGGCCTCCAAATCAGGTTTGTAACTGCAGGACTCCTTGGCAGAGTGGCAAGAGTGTTCATGGAGGACACCTTGACTGAGGTTTAGATAAGATGGACAAATAATTAACCCTGATATCAAATAGTATCCCAATAAATATTTGTCAGGTTACTTTTGAAAATGGAATGGTGTAGGCTTCAAGGCACAGGACTATGGTTGGAAAACCAAACCCAGTGAAGTGCCAGAAGCCCTTGAGCAAACTTTGGTTTGGTTCCTGGTCTAAGATGCTAAAGGAGCCGCTACTGCTACAAAGCCTGGTTATTGTTCTTCCCTGAATGAGGAATCCAAGCCGTTCGTAAACAAATGAATTACTCAAATATAGGCCACAGGCTAAAAATACATTGGAATGGAGCCCATAGAAGAATGTGGATTCCTCTGCCTTCTAACAATGCTGTGAAGCAAAGTGTTGCTGGATAAATTAAACTAGCGATACAAAAGGAGTAAGGCTCTGAAGTGGGAGGGGAGACCCAAAGAAGCCAAAAGAGAAACTCAGGAATATTTTCTTTGGAAATAAGTATACACGTGTGTTTGTGTGTATATATGCATATCTGTGTAAGTGTATGTATGTATGTATGTATGTGTATGTATCTACACATATATACATACACACACACACACACACACACACACCGAGTATCAATCAAAAACATTTATAGCTAAAGTCTACAAGGTTGGCTTATAGAATTCTTTTGTCCCATCTGGGGATAATTTTCAAACAGAACATTGTTATATCCTTTTTTCTTAATCAACCATCCCTGAATAAATTCAGACATTGTGTTACACAGGGTTTTTTCCCCCCCATTATGTCATTATTCCAACTTCCATTCTGGAGGATTTACTCCAAAAGAACAGATCCATATTCTGTTTTGTTTTGCTTTTATTTTAGCTTCATTCCTTTCAGGTGCCTTAACCATTACAGCAAACAAGGGAGAAGTTGTCAACATTTCCTTCATCAGAAAGGTTTTTAACGAGGAAGATGCAGTAATCTACAAAAATGGTATCTGTGCTTTTGGATAATATCTGACCTGGTGGAAGTATACAGTGTTTATTCTGTGCTATGAGAAAACTCATCACCATCATTATATACATGTGGGGACAAAATGGGGTGAATTAAGTCATTATTATTATGATGGGCCTCTTCATAGAGTGTCTACCTCACACATTATTTACTCTTATTGTAAATATACTGTGGAAAGGAGAGGCAGGCATTTACTCCTTTGCCAGATATGTATCTAAAACAGGAGTTCTTAACCTGGAAGACTTTGGGGGACCATGGATAGATTTCAGAGAGTGTGTGAAATCGGATGGGAAAAGAGTGCAAGATCTATATTTATCAACCTCTAGTTGAAATTTAGGTTTTCATTCCATAATGTATATAGGCAACAACGTAATTTATGGCCTCTAGACACCAAAAATGTTAGCTTTAATACATCTCACCATCTAAGATTATTATACCTTAAAAAGGGTATTGTATTATTATGGATTTAATGGATTAATAAAGAAGCACATATGTGTTATTTTTTAATATGTTGATAACTGTATTTGAGCATAATAGTTTTCCTTTCTAATGCAATAATTTATATCTATGTATTTCATTTTATGCATTTAGAAACATTTTTCTGAGAAGGGGTTCACAGGTTTTACCAGCCCTCCGAGGGGTCCTTGTCACAAAAAGGTTAAGAACCCTGATCTAAAACAAGCCAACATGTTTTTACATCTCATTCCAGCTACTTCCTACCCAGAAAGCAGCAATTGGGTCAAATTAAAATGTATGATCTTGATAGCAGAAGGATGATATAGCTAGCTAATTAAAATGATTAAGATAAGGACATCTGGAAATCTGAGATTGGATTACTGGGTACTGCCTAATCCCATGAATTCGGAAAAAAGATACAACTTACAAAGGGTTTTCTTTTGCACTTCAAATTTTAACTGATCTGTACAATAACCAAAGAAGTATCTTAACTGAGCAGTGTAAAAATTTAATACAGTAGTCCCCCATCTGTATGCAAAAGGAAATAAGAGAAGTCACGAATGCTCTATTTTATCCACACTCATTGTTTCACACATGCAAAACATTACTAAAGCTGTAGTTGTCAAGTGATGAACGTGAGTTATGGAAAATCAGCTGAAGACATATTCTCACTGTTCTCAGAATGCAACCGCATTGGCTGATCTACACGTTCAGTTACGTGCCTATGGATTTTTCTCTCCACTCCAGATACGTTTATATATTCTGTCCTCAAGCGAGTTCCAGAACTGCTAACAATACCCCTCCCTCGGGTTCAGCTTGATAATGCAGGAGTTTACTCAGCCAGATACATAGGAGGAACCATTTCACTTCAGCCTATACTCGACTGATTGTACGAAGTAAGTTTTGATCAACTTCTTAAACTGAAAGCTAAAACAGCAATCCTTTGGCCTCTACTCATATTATGCTCTTTTAACATTGAGTCATGGGTAGAGATATTATCTGCCTCTAAGGTTCGGTTACAAGCCAGCTGAAATACTGCCAACTTTTTTTTTAACTTAAGGGCACAGTACAAGTTTGATTTTATGAAGCATGCTTAAGCTGGACAGTTTTGTTTGGAAGAAAATGCATCATAGGATGCCAGTCTAAAACATGCTCCTAATTTGGACCAGGATGCCAGGCCACATGACAGCTGCAAATCTGTCCCCCATGTTTCCACTCTATCATTCCCTTAAGGTCTTGAACAGGCTGTTTCCTACACATCTGGCTTTGGACAGCATACCTCTGCAGAGGTTTATAGTAGAAAACTGCCATGAAACTCTGGTATAGCTTAGATGTATTTCTGGGAAGGAGACATTTGCAAGATTATTATTGTTTTGTCAAAACAAAAATGTCCAGCTTAAACCTGATCTCCAAAGTGTGAATAAGTTAATCTGTAGTTTGTTCCTCTGCCATATTTCGCTTTCAGCTAAGGATATTTCTACTCAGCCACAGGTTTCACCCACGAAAACCTCAGAACTATTTTCACCCTGCCCAACATCCTCACTCTTGCCATTCTCAAAAGCCTTAATACAAGCCTACCAGTGTCCCACCTAGCTAACTCCCATCTTTTCCCTCTTCCATTTGATTTTGCAGGAAGAAAAAAAGTGCTGCACATCTGAAATGTGGCAAGTTGCCACAATGCCTTGATTTTGGTGGGGAGGAGGGAGAGTCAAGAAGCTGGAAGGCAGACCTTCCTGCCACTGGGAAACAGCCCATCCTGCAGCTCCACTATTAACACTCAAAGCTGTCTTCTCAGTTGAAGCATTGGAGCTTACTGAAGCTGAGTGTCCATTGGTTGAGCTTCAGAAGAACTTCTGAAAAGTGATATTTTGGTAATATGGGGGTACTTTGTCAATCCAACATCAGCATAAACCAGATGTGTGGAATTTGTAGGCAACAAACGTAACCTTGGTCTACTCAGCCAAGCTTGGTCACCCAAAAGAAGCTTAATAAACATATCATTTTACTGCCCAATAAAGGAGGAGGGATACAGGTGAGAAGGGGGGTCACTAGATTTCAGGCCAACCCACAAGACTGCTATTCTGTATTATTCAGGCCTGGTACACACAGGAAATTTCCTGATGTGGCAGTCAAGGGGAAATTACAGAATTATGTAATTTGTATTATGAAAATTGTGTTTGGAAGATCACATCCCACAAGGGACCTACTGGGTTAAATGAATTAATTGAGATAGCATAAGTTATGTTCTTCCAAGTGTTTGTCATCCCCCTATATTTGGCTTTCCGTTTTTGTTCTTTAATCTTGATTTTTGTTAGTCTTTCAGTTCCCAGCATGTCTTATGAGCTAGATGCAACTGCCTGCCATTGGAAGGCATTGTTGTGACTGTAACAATTTCTCCATTGCTTATGTATTTTGTAGTGTTTTATCCTTTTATCATCAGGGATGAGTTATCCAAAGGTCACATGTGGCTATCAGCCAATTTTCAAAAATCCTGTCAAGATAAAGACTCCTTTAAGTCCAGCTCAAGTCCTGGTGATTCATCCACTTGGTTTTCATGAAAACCACATGGAAGTGGTGCCCTCTACAAGTAATCCAGTTCAACTGTATTTGTGGTGCCCTCTACATGGTGGTGTGGTGCCCTCTACGTGGTGCCCTCTAAAGTGGTGCCCTCTGCAAGTAATCCAGTTCAACCACCGTTCACCTGTATTTTCCCTTCAGCCTCTTCTGAAGAGAGGAAAGGAAAAAGAGAGGAAACAAACACGGGTCCAGAAAGAGGGAGCAAAAATTATTTCAAGAAGAGGCAAAACCATTCTTTCTCAAGAGATTTCTTCTAAGGGAATACAAAAGAGGTTGTTCATTCCACTATGCTGTGCTCCCACTGATACTGAGAGATACTCCAGTGAAGCTTTATGAACATTTTAAATAGACCTCTGTTAAAAATAGCCCTATTCTATCTGAGATCTTTTGTTATTTAGCTTACCAACTCTTTTTATGTTTTTATGTAAAGGGTGTGAAGCTCAGAAATGGGGACCGGAGTGTTCTTTGCCTTGTCCAGACCGCAAGAATAATGGCATCTGTCGTGAAGATACTGGAGAATGCATTTGCCCACCAGGCTTTATGGGGAAAACTTGTGAGAAAGGTAAAAGAAGCAGTTATTTATGAAACATCTACCCTAAAACAGGGGATCATAATATTGGATATATTAATCACATTTGAGGTTTTATGGTTTAGAAGATATCAGAGAAGAGGTACATATAAATATACTGGTGGTGAAGAGCAAAAAATTATTCTCCCTTCCATCATAGTAGAATTTGGGACAGCTCAATCCTATAAACGTTTCCTAGATTCTGCTTCTTGGTTACACCTACTGGATTCTGCTTCTTGGTTACACCTACTATTACTATTACACCTACTATTACTTTTACATTTCGAAAATAAAGATTCCTTACCACGATTATTATTATTTTACCTCTCTCTAAGTATGTTCATAACTTTGTCCTTTTTTCAAAAAAAGCTTGTGGAGAAAACACATTTGGGAAGGCATGCCAAGAAAAGTGTAAAGAAAGATCAGGATGCAAATCTTTGGTATTCTGCTTGCCTGAGCCATTTGGCTGTTCATGTGCCTCTGGATGGAAGGGACTCCAGTGTGATGAAGGTAAAATGAAATATGAAAATTAACTGTGTAGGTAGATATATGCGTGTATGGAGGCGGGGGGAGGACACAACATTGCTAAGAATATATATTACTTCCCATAAAAAAATAATAATGGGCTAGTTTGATAATTTTTAATCCAGCCACTGTCAAGACATCCCTTCTATGCATTTTTTAACCATATAGTCCAGTCAGTATCTTGGTTGAAAATTACACAAGTGTCTTAAGGAAGTCAGTACGTCTTTTGCAGCCAATGCATGCATGGGAGAAATGATATACAGGTAGTCCTTGTTGAATGACTATAGTTGGGACCGGTAACTCAGTCATTAAGCACAGCTGTTGCTAAGTGAAACCACAACTGTGCTCATGATCTTACTTCAGGCTTTCCTTTGCTCTACAGACCTGTGAAGGTTGTAAACATGAGGATTGGTTGCAAAGGTACTTTTTCGTCACTGTTTGAACTGCAAATGGTCGCTATACAAGACAGTCACTAAACGAGGACTACCTTTATATGGGAAGAGCTCAACATTTAGGAAGCTGTAAAGTCCAGTTTTGCTCAAAATATATGAATTCCAAGGGTAAAATACACTCTTTGGAATGCACCCTGCTGAGGTCTAGACTTCAGCAAGTGCCTACCAATGCAGGACCCTGATGTCAGTCAACTATACCATTGTCCAAAAGCATGGTGGTCAGCTGAATAAGGACATTCAGTCAGTTTGCTGCATGCGCCACCTAACAGCTCACTGGTACTGTTCATGTTGACAGGTTGTGAGCCTGATTTTGATGGGCCAGACTGTCGATTGAAGTGTAACCACTGCAGTCATCGAGGAGTATGTGACAGCTTTAAGGGCTGCATCTGCCAGTTTGGGTGGCATGGCCTGCAATGTGAAAAAGAAGGTAAAGCAAAGGTAACCTTGTAGTACCACAACAGTTTTCATGTTTCGCATAACGTTGGCACCAAAAATGGGTATCCCCTTTGCCAAGTGAGTCCAGCTGTTGCTTGCATTCAAACAGAAATCAACATGAAAGAAAGCTACATTAAACAATTTATGGAGGACACATGAACAACCACCCAGCAGTTTCATTAGTTCTTTTTAGTAAAGCAAGTAGCCTTTTGAGCCTATTAGGAAAACAGCAACAACAAAGGAGGTACAGTATTGAAGTCTTCCTCCAGCAACTCTTCCCCTCAAAAGCAGTTTTTTCACCCTCACTTTCTCTGAAAGAGAACATACACCGTTCCCATCAACATGCACATATATAATTTCTTCCCAAGAAGAAGGGCATTGTTAGCATTACGGTACATGATATATTGCTTTACAATTCATACTCATAGCTTCTGTTATTAATTTTTAAAAAATATCACAAGAACACATTCTGTAACACTCCAGTAGAACAGTATTATGTGCCTTCCTTGGCAGCTAGAAGCTGTTGGATTTTAAGTTGAGCAGTGAGAATAATTTTTAGCTATTATTATTTTCAGAAAGATGACAATTGCTTTGATACATACAATTGATACATGCTTTCCCTAAAATACTGGGGCAAAATATGCAAGAAAGTTTAAAAATAATATTAAGTCAAGTCCCTTGAGCTATGCTTGATTCATACATGGACATGTCCGTGTTGTTTTATGGGGAATAATATGGAAGTAGTTTATCACTGGCTTTCTCCACAATCTCCACAGACTACAATCCTGAGATTTCCTGGATTCCTCAACCAGAAACTGATCAAGTCCAACCCTGCTTAGCTTCTTCAAGACCAGCTCCAGTTGGCTCAGTGCTGTCATAATCCGCTGTAACAAAAGAAAAGTATAAGTGCCTAAATCCATTTATATATTATTCTTCAAGTTCAGGCCATAGGGATTAAAGCAAAATTTGGGCCAAAGACTATTGCCATACATAATATGAGAAACACTGGAGAATGTACACCAATGTTCATGTGTATTCACATGCATGAATGGAGGTTATGAATTTTTTCAATCATGTCAATCATGTCAATTTATCTTGGTTCTTAAATTGGGAATATCATTGTTTCATTACCTTTCATTACCACTTGCAAAAGCTCAAGGAGAGGTAATGAAACAATGACATTCCCAATTTAAGAACCAAGATAAATTTAGCATCTAGGGTTATGATTGACAAGTGGATTGGCAGGAGGCCAGTCTGGCTCTGCTTGTTGACGTGGAACATCACCCCAATTCATTTTCTTCTCATGAATATCAGCATAGTCCAAGTGGAGGATTTGGAAGTAATGCTGCTCTTCCTATTTCCATTCTTAAAAATTGTGATGGCAACAGCTCAATAATTTTATAGCTGCAGTCTCACTGAATCTGCTCATTAGGCTAAATTAGAAAGAGAAAGGAGGGAGAAATTATTAAACCTGTGTGCATCGTTCATCATCTGTTTCTTGTATTACTGCCAAACAACTGCATATGAGAATCCCATCATTTCCTCCTCTTCCATTTGCTTTTTTGCTTATTAGCTACCTAGAATGAACATATCATGACTGCCTTTTGAAATTAATTTAAAGAGTACCGATCACAAAAAAATTATTTGAAGTACCTCCATCTTTCAGACTCAAAGGCCAAGCAAGTAGACATCTGTGGATCTGACTCTGACCAGAAGCCACCAATCAACAAGTCATCCTGCAGCATATATCTCGTTAATGGAGGGAGTAAGCCAGTGTGGTGCAGTGGTTGAGGTGTTAGACTAGGAGCAGCAAGACTCAGGTTCGAGTCTGGTTGAAGATGTGTATCTAGTAGAGTTGTTGACTAACTATACTCTTCACTGATTTAATTCTGCTTAATGAAAGTATAAACAAATATGGTTTGTTTATACTTACATATGCAGGTACAGCAGATGAATCCCCCAAGATAGAGACCTCGCTTGATGAAATTGAACTCAATGCTGGCTCAGAGTTCAAGTCAACCTGCACAATTACTGGCAAACCACTTCCTACAAAGGAAGACCTTAAATTAATTAAAAAAGATGGAACCATCCTTCTGGTAAGTTCGTCATCTGCTTATGCTTTCATAGGAAGGGTAATTGAATGGAGATCATTGTACTTGTTCACTAAATCTCTTTTGCCTCATTGTCTTGCTCCTTCCCATTTCTACTTACAGTAAACCTTAAGTCTCAGGATCTCATCTTCTGTGCTGAGGTTATATACTAAAGCATACAATCATAATTTTGTTTATTATCAGATTCTTATCATGCCTATTTCTGGTCAACTCAAGATGGTGTACATACCTAATGCTCCCGCCTCCTGTCTTCCCCTCAACAACGCTATGAGGTGGGTTGGGCTGAAAGAGAGTTGATTGGCCCAAGATCACCCAGCTGGCTTTCATGCCTAAGGGAGGACTGGAACTTACAGTTTCTAGCCCAGCACCTTAACCACTACACTAAACACCAAAGCGTTAGAAATGTGAATGTTTTCCTACTGTAATTTTCAGCCACGGAGTGTTGGGTGTCACTAGAGGGGGCAGTAATGGAATGGATAGCTTATTTTCCCCCTCCCCTTTTCAATTTATTTTCAGGAGGATTTTAACATTTTATAGGTTTGTTCAATCTACTAACAAATTATAAAATCCCGTCATTCAATCCTAATCAGCAAAAGTCTATTAAGAGTTACCAGGAATAATAACATACAGTATATTTTAACCTTAATCAAATGGATCAATTTCATATTCCTTTCCTTTCCTTTTAACCCAGTGACTGATCACTTTCTCTAAAAATAGGGCAAAAAAAGGAAGGAAGGAAGGAAGGAAGGAAGGAAGGAAGGAAGGAAGGAATAAGAGAAGGAAGAGAGGGAGGGAGGGTGCAGGATTCATTTTGAAGGGCTGATCTAATGTTTATCTTTGCAGATGTGGATAGGTTGTTTGGGGACCAGGACCCTGCAGTCAGGCGAGTCGCCTGCCAGTTGAAAGGTTTGGTGGACAAAGCCTTCTCCCTCCATGCTCCAGATGGACTGGTGGCTGCCCTCCGGCGCTTGGCAGCAGGCTGTAGGCAGCCACGGTACCCCCCGGAGTATGAAGGCCTTTCCGCCTGATGGACCGGTGAGGGAATCTGGGCAAGAACTGGAGGCGGATGGAGGGAAAGCAGGGGAAGGGGACCCGGGTTTTCCCCTGACGGGAGGGGACTTGCCGTGGCCTGAGTCAACCTTGTTAGGGTGGGAGCCAACAGGAGAGGGCCTTCCCAGGAAGGGAGGAATGTCCACTGATGGGCTTCCTCCCAGTTCAGGTTCAGGCAAGGCTTGCGAGCAGAGACACTGATTGCCTGATATCTCTGTGTCTTTGCAGGAATTCCAGCTCTTCCTCCCGCAGCAGAGAACATCTTGCGGCCCCACAGAGAAAGACCCCTAGGGTGCCCTACCATCCCCTTGCTACGGACAAAAGTCAGTCGCCGGTTGACGGGGCTGGGAAGGAATTTTACCCATAATGTGCCGTTACGCTCGGCCCATGGGGTTTTTGCCTTCCCCGTAGCAACATTCACCCTAGGTTGGCTGTTTACCTGTTAAAATTGTTCAATAAATAGTGGAATGGTACTTTTAACTTTGTTTCCTCCATTCTGTTTCTTCATCCGTCTGCCTCAGATGAAAGAGTAAAAATGTAAAAATCAGCAAGAACATTGGTGTTGAAATTCTGCTAAGCGTGGGGAAGGAAGAGAGATCAGTGGTGCTCTCTGTGTCAGCCCATCGGGGGGCAGGTCTGGAGCCGAATTCGAATCCCCCCGCCTTGGGACAGAAAGTCCTGTTCCCCCTTCCCAGTGGAGAGGGTGGACCATATCAGGCAGGTTCATATCAGAAGAGCCTTCTCACACAGAGCCTTTTCTCCCTCTCTGTCACCTTAGATCGTTTTGTTCCCCCGTACTGGATTTATTATTTTTAAAGAAGTATTTTCGTTTGGCGGAATTGGCTTTGATCCATGTGGTAGACACACGTGTGAGTTCCTGCACCCTTTTGAGATTCATTCTTTCGTGGAGCAGAAGTTCTGCTCTCCTATAGATTTTCCTGAGAAGGAAATATTGGATTTATATTATCAGCACTGCTTTTCTTCTGTGTCACGTGGGTCGAATTCTTCTGGTCCTTATCCAGCAGTTTTCTGGAACTAAGACTTCCGGATGAGGTCATCTCCTGCCATATTTTAGGGACCTTTTTGGCTTGGTATAAAGCCAAATTCTAAAGATAAGATTTCACTGAATATAAATATAGAAAATGGGAAGATTTCTCCTTTAAATCTTTTTTCAAAAACAGCAAGTCATGCTAAAAGAATGAGAGAAAATGCAGAGCAATTTCAAAGGAAATCAAAAAATGGCTTTGGAAGAGGTTGAAAAATGCTACACAAGGACCATCCAAAGAGTGCGCAGAATTAAGAATAAAAGTGAAGAAAGGGGAGGGGAGGGGAGGGAGGGAGGGAGAAGAAGAAAGCTGAATTATTTTCAGGTAATGTTAAGATAGATTAGATGCTGCAACAAGGAGTATGAATCTGAAATTAATGCATCATGACCATGATGGTTGTCTCTGACAGGGAAAAGAGACTGAACCATGAGAAATTATACCTAAATGACAAAAAACGAGCAAATAGATGGATTTGGGTATCGTGGTACAGAACCACTGCAGGTGGAAAAATGAATGAAAAATATTAAGATGGGCAAACACTGGGAGAGATGGGTAGCATGAACAGTAGTGTGTAGCAAGAAGTGAATACTGACATAAGGAAAAGTGGCTGTCTATGGGACTTTTTGCCTGCTTCGTTACATGGGAGTGAGGTTTGGGTATGTCAGGAGAAACACATAAGTCACCTGAGTGCAATGAGAATGGGGAACTTTAGACGTGTGTGTGTGGTATCACAAGGAGAGGCTGTGTGCTGAATGAAAGAGTGCAGAATGAACAGGGACTGAATACAAAAGTGAGTGGTCGCCAACTACGTTGAAGTCATTTAATCACGTCGAGGGAATGGATGAGAGAACTGCAAACCAAAGAGATGAAGAGGGAATGGGTTGAGAGGAAGGGGGAAACAGAAAAGTCACGGTGGGATGGAATTTATGCGGTCACTAGAGACAAGTGAGAAGCCTGAAGAATAAAAAGGTAACGTTGCTTCTCTCCAAAGGGAAGAGACTGATAGCTACGATGAAGAAGATGATCCCGTTCTCTTGCGGAAACGCAGTCTGCAGTCTGGGATTTAGTCAGGAGTGCCCAGAGCCACATATTTTAAAAAACCGTCTATAGTCCACGCCACCCACATCACAGCAGCTACTACAGCGTTAGCTCCCTGGGAGATACACCCAGCATTAGATGTGCTTGCGGACTCAATCCCAGCCAACAGCA
>JANKYG020016953.1:0-10243 GCA_026541955.2 Simalia boeleni
CAAAGTTTTTTCTCTAAGCAAAGCTGTCAGTTTTGCTATCTTGGCTAACTCCATCATCTTCACCATCCATTCTTCCATTGTAGGTAATGTCGAGTCTTTCCACCTTTGAGCATATAGAAGTCTAGCTGCAGTTATCATATATAAAAACAAAGATCAATGAGCTTTTTCAATTGTTTATCCGTCAGTCCCAAAAAGGAAAGTCTCTGATTTTAACTGTATATTAACCTTCCAAACCTTCTGAATTCATATATGAATTTGGGTCCAAATTTTTTAGCCTTATTACATGTCTACCAAAGATGATAAAAAGTCCCTTCTTCTTGTTCACATCTCCAACATATGCTTGAAACCCCTTTGTACATTTTGGATAATCTTTCTGGTGACAAATAACACCTATACATCATTTTATAGAAATTCTCTTTCTAATTATAACACAGTATAAATTTTAACCCTGTCTCATATTTTCCCACTGTTCTATTTGTATAATATATTCAAAATATTTAGCCCATTTTATCATCCAGTCTTTAACTTGTTCATCTTCTGTTTCAAATCTCACTTCTTCATCTTCTGTTTCAAATCTCTAAACTACTACTTTTTGGATGAAACTAACATAAAATTCCTAATAGGCAAACTCACGGAAATGCATTCCAGCTGATGCATGCCTGCAACACCTAAGAGTGCTGTCACAGGCATCATTGTCCTTAGTTGTTGGTCCGCATTGAGCTTGCTAAATGAGGACTACCAGTATATCCTTACTGGATGCACAATTCTGTGCCTTCATCTGTAGTATCTGCCTTTCCTCAAGTTTGGAAAACACGTATCTAGATTCTTTCTATTGTTGTTGAAAATTTGCTATCCATTAAAGTATGAACTGAAACAAAAGAGATCAGAAACATAGGTTCCTTTTTAAACACCCAGCAGCAGCAGTCTCTGGGCTCAAAGCCAAGACAATCAGAGCCATGATAATAGATTGGCAAAGGTTCATAGAGGAGATAGAAGAGGTGCCTCAACAGTCATGATAAATTACATTCCATTACGAGACGGCTGAATCCCCCAAACCTATGTTGGCAATAAGGTAATCAGTCAGACCTAGCCTGGAGACTGGGGCTCAGTCTTGGTCTTAACTCTATTATACATCATTTTAAAAACCAAAATATAGACATTCCTTGCCAAGTGGCATATTGAATCCCAGTAATATGCTTATTTCTATTGAATTCTGATTCTTATGCCCACACATTGAAAGACAAAAAACAAATCCCCTTTGGGGATTTCCCTGCCTGCTTGCTCTCGGTGCAGCCTGTGGGGGCTGGTTTTGAGGGCAATTCATAGCATAATGCCCCTGTTCTCCACATCTGACACAAGGGTGATTCCCTTGTCATTGATCCTGGCTGCTTTCCTCCTTTCTCCAGCCCAATCTCCTTGTTACTGGCCCTGATGGAACCATGGAAAATCAGGTACTCATGCTTCTTCTCTTTATAGCCATCCAAGCAGATTCCACTGTTGCCGCAAGGCTGATCCACTACCTCAGGGTTTTAGGGTTGCCTCTGGCCAGCACAAGTTCCCAAAGGCCACACTATAACCCCTTCTGGAAATGCTGGACCTTAAATGTTTCCATCCAATCTCATAGTTTCCTGGCCAGCCACCTGAATTCAATCCCGTGTGACTGCCTTGCTTAATTTGCTCGATGCTTGTCTTTGCCTTTACAACAGTGCAAGGATCCTTGAAATGTTCACATAGAGAGCCCATGACATTGTTAAAATTGGTTACTTTGGCTGCCTCAGCCTCATGCATCTCCACTACCCATTCTGCTGCCTGGTCTTTAAGGGCACATGACACATAAGCCACTCTCTCCATATCATTTCAGAATAGGTGGCTACAGCTCTCCATACAAATTCTCACTCATGTCAGAAAGCTTGCCAGCTGACCTGGGTTCCCTCCAAATTTTGTCTTCAGCCCCCACTGCTGTGGCAGGTTTCCTTACTCTCTTGCACTTCTGCCAGGGGAAATTATCTCCTCCTCTTCACTGGTTGCCGATTCCTCACTCGCCTTCGTGCTGTCCCCAGAGATTGTTTGCAGATCTCTGGATTGACAGTTTTGGTCCAGGCTGCTCAGTACTTTCTCTAGCATCCTCATCAATGACTACAGTTTAACCATCACTGAAGTAAGCTCAGTTTCCACTCTATCCATATGGCCTTCCAATACAGCAACCCAGGGCTCAGGCTCTCTCTTCTCCTTCAGACTTTGGGCCACCCCTGTTTTGTCACCAACACCAATCGACCACTTCGCCTCGGTTTTCTTTTTAGAGGATGAGGCAATATCCAACTCCTGAAATTTCCCGGACTCTTAGGATTGAGTTCATTGTTGGCCTCGTAGTCACTCTTTAGTCCTCACTGCCAGCTTTGCCACGGGCTTCGATGTGTCCATCTCCAATTTGAATCTGGGGTCTTCTACAACACCACCACTGGCTCTGGCCTTCACCTCGACAATTTCATCTGCCATCACCACCAACTCTTTTCACTGCAAATCCTATGGACTTTTGTCAGTGAACTTTCATTCTGGGCAAAATCCAAAAGCAGTTCCAGCAATATGTAAGAACTGCAGCACTCAGTTCCCAACGAAAGCAACTCCCATTGAAACCAATGAAGGTTCAAAGAAAAGTTCATTTATTGGAAAGAAGTATACAGCTCTGAAGCATTGCTGGAACTGAGTCCTGCATGCACCAGAACCTAGGGTTACAGGACTCAGGACGGTTGGCTGAGCAACCAGGGCCAGCAGCTACAGAACTACTGGAGGAAAAGTCATTTACCTGTTGCAAATATACATAAACTAAAAACAAAGAAGTAATGATCTGCCATTATAAATATAGGTCCAAAGAAAACAGGATATTTGAAAAGAATACACCACTTCTGGAAAGAACAACATCCAGAATCAGAAATAACATAACAGAGGCTAGCAGATCAATGTCAGTGTACTCTAAATGAAGTATTCACAGAAGTAGAATTGGAAGAACTGCAAAGGTCTACACAGGGCAAAGAAATCGAAGCCCTGCATAAGTAGCTGAGGCAGGAGGGCCTTCTCCTCAGAAACTACAAAGCCCTCCAATTAAATAACAAGAGGAATTGAAACAAAGAGTAACTGAGCATCCAGAACAGCACAAAAACAACAGAATACGGTTGCCTTCATTGAGGTTTCTTACAAAGAAACAGCTACCACAAGTAGTAAATGATGCCAATACTGTAAAACGAAATATAAGCAGCAGATCACTGCAAGAAACTAACCAACTGATGTACAGTACAGCTGCAGCTATAGCTGAATACCCTGGATGCAAAATCAACAAAGAAGAAAAAAAGCAAAACACTGCACCACCGAAATGGAAGATCAGGTTGGAAAATAAGATTAGTATGCTAAGATAAGATGCAAGCAAGCTAGAACAGATGAAAGAAAAGAAGCTGAAGGAGAAAAAGACCAAAGAATACCTCATCAAGAAATATCACCTAGAAACAAGGAAGATCAAGGAAGCACTGGAAATAATAAAGCAGCAAATCACAGCCATAGCCGTCGCTGCTCAACACGGTCCAGAAAGAAAGCCTGGATATTGCAATGGGGTTTGGACTGGACAAATGTGCCACCATGACCATCAAGAAGGGAAAATTAGTGAAAACTGAAGGAATCAAGATGTCCAGTGGAAATCACACCAAGAGCCTGGATGAAGGAGATCACTACAAATACCTGGGCATCCTTCAGGTTGACAAAATCAAGTGCACTGAAGTCAAGAAATAGGTTAGTAGTGAATACATTAGAAGAGTGAAGATGATCTTAAAGTCCAAACTCAGTGACAGAAATACCATCAAAGTGATTAACACCTGGGCAATTCCAGTCATTAGCTATACAGCTGGAATAGTGGACTGTACTCAAACTGAACTAAAAGCCCTGGATAGGAAGACCAGGAAAATAATGACAATGAAACATTCCCTTCATCCACACACTGATGCTGACAAACTCTACTTATCAAGGAGGATTGGTGGGCATGGAATGTTGCAAGTACACCAGACAGCTGAAGGAGAAAAAAGGGGTAATGGAGGAATATCTGAAGGACCCTGGGGAAGATGCACTGAAGCTAAGAAACCAAACTGGCCTATAAGAAAGACCAAGTGAAGAATAGGAAAAAGACAGGCAAGGCAAAGTATTGGATGGCCAGTACACAAAAAAACCAGCAGGCAAAGCAGATAACAAGAAGACCTGGCAATGGCTAAGAGCAAGAAAGTTGAAGAAAGACACAGAGGGGCTAATTCTGGCTGCATAAGACCAAGTCTTAGCAACAAATGCACACAAAGCCAGAACAGAGAAGACAGCAACAGACGGCAAATGCTGCCTCTGCAAAGAAGCTGAAGAAAGAGTGGACCACCTAGTCAGCTGCTGCAAGAAGATCGCACAGACTAACTACAAACAATGGCATGACAAAGTAGCAACAATGGTGTGTTGCAATATCTGCAAGCAATACCATCTGCCTGCAATAACTGGGACCACAAAACAGACAAAGTAATAGAAAATTTAGTAGCTAAAATACTCTGGAACATTAGAATTGAAACAGACAAGCAGCTGCCACACAACACCCAGGGTTAACAATTGTTGATAAGAAAGATCAGAAAGTCTGGATAGTGAACGTTGAAATATCTGGAGACAGCAGAATAGAAGAGAAAGAACTGGAGGTAATCACAAAATATAAAGACCTGCAAATAGAATTAGAATGACTATTGCAAATAAAAAGCAAAGGTAGTATCAATATTTATAGGCACCTTAGGCGCACTCCCAAAACATCTGGAGTGCCACTTGAAGACCATTGGCATTAACAAAATCACCATCAGTCAATTGCCAAAGGCATCTTTACTTCAAGCAGCTTATATACTACAACAATATCTTTAACAACAACAAAAAATAACATCTCCCTATCCCACTCAGTAGGTGAATAAAAATGCCACATCCAGTCTAAACATCCCTCTGACTCTAGCAATAGCAGCAGCAGCAGCAGCAGCAGCAGCAGCAATAATAATAATAATAATAATAATAATAATAATAATAATTCTTTTTAGATAAGGCTCTGCATGTTACTTCAACATTTCCTGTCCTTCTGAATGTATAACCTTAAAACTGTACTGTAAAATGTTATTTTTATTTTATTTATGATCTTTCAGAGCAAAAATGTTATTTCCAGAGCACTAACCATGATGACATATTGCTTCTATCTAAGAAGAACAGATCATTTGTCACAAAATGACACAACTATACAGATGGCAAAGTCTGCCAATGATTCTCCTTTGAGCCAGTGGGTTTTTTACATCTACTGTCATCCAGTGTTGACCAATGAATTGACCAATGCACTTCCTAAAGGGCTTTCTAAAATCCTGTGTATAATATCAATGCTGTCAATAAAGAAAAATTGTAGCACCTGTTAAGTGCATGCAATAGAGCCCATTCTTACATGAATAAAAAAAGTATCTCAAACTACGCCAAGTGATACACTCAAGATTGCCATTGCTTTTTCTCCTTGCTGGATTAGTCTCAGCCTCTTTCAGTATGTAGTGAGAGTTGCTGTCCTGGTTCCAGCAAGAAAGTGAAGGAAGGGGGACCCTTCTGCTGCTACAACTGCATCCCGTGCCCAGATGGGAAGATTTCAGAGAAGGAGGGTAAGAAATGTGCTGCTTGGAATTAGCAAGGAAAATGGTGGCACTCTAGAGCAATGTGGAAGGGCCATTTGTAACCAGGGTATTTTCCTTTTATAATTCTAAAAGTGCTGAAATGAGTCAAAATATGAATACTAAAGCCTGAAGGTTGGCCATTGCTATTATAACCCAAATATAAAAACTTTTGAACTTGGGTCTGACATCACTTATCACTGAGATAAGCAAACATTGTTCTGTCCAGAAAAGTGAAAATTGCAAACCGTTCTCAGAAACCTGACACCTTTCTCTCTGGATACCAAAGGCATCACTAATGCTTTGATGAGGAAAGGAATACTTTTTATATTACATTTTGTTTAGAATTTGTGGTAGTGATTCGGTGTTTTAAGAGATACAGAAATTTGAATGCATGAATTTGAAACACTGGCTGCAATTATCTTGGGAACATATTTTACTGACATTCCATTACGGATATCAGAATTGAACCCTACCAAAGTATATCACACCAGTATCATAAAAAACAGTACTAGCAATGAATTGCTGAAATGTACACTGTATTATGGAAACGTTCTTAAGATGAAGACCATATTATTTCTCTGTTTATTTTTTCAGATAGTAAAGAATGCTATACTTGCAATGATGGAAGCCATCCAAATACCAATCAGGATTCCTGCAATCTTAAGACTGTCGTCTTTTTGTCCTATCAAGAACCTCTGGGGATCAGTTTAGCCTTCTCTGCACTTTTCTTTTCTTTGCTCACAGCCCTTGTGCTTGGAATCTTTGTGAGGAACCACAGCACTCCCATTGTGGTAGCCAATAACCGAGACCTCACCTACGTTCTCCTCACCTCCCTCCTGCTCTGCTTCCTTTCGGCACTCCTCTTCATTGGCCGTCCCAACACGGTGATCTGTCTCCTCCGACAAGCTGCTTTTGGCATCTCCTTCTCCATGGCTGTTTCTTCAGTGTTGGCAAAAACGGTCACCGTGGTTCTGGCTTTCCTGGCCACCAAGCCAGGATCCAGGATGAGAATGTTTGTGGGAAAGAGACTCTCCAACTCCCTGGTCATTTCCTGCTCTCTTCTTCAAACAGCCATTTGTGTGTCATGGCTGGCAACCTCTCCCCCATTCCCAGAGTTTGACATGCACTCAGTGGTAGAAGAAATTGTCCTGCAGTGTAATCAGGGATCTGAGACCATGTTCTATTGTGTCCTCACCTACATGGGCTTCTTGGCTGTTGTTAGTTTCATAGTTGCGTTCCTGGCCAGGAAGTTACCTGATACTTTCAACGAAGCCAAGTTCATCACGTTCAGCATGTTGGTCTTCTGCAGCGTGTGGCTCTCCTTCATTCCAAACTATCTGAGCACCCAAGAGAAATACACAGTGGCAGTGGCGATATTTTCCATTTTAGCCTCTAGTGCTGGTCTACTGGGCTGCATCTTTTTCCCCAAATGTTACATTATTTTGTTGAAGCCCAACCTTAACCACAGGGAACACCTAACAAAAAGAAAAAAGGAATGAGTTTAAGAGGGTGCCCTTTGCTGTAATTTATAAAGTATTAATTGTGTGTTGTTAATGTAATAATAGAAAATGTCCAGTTTTGTTTTTGCTTTCCTGTGTTCATGGTGATTTCAATTATCTTCCTGCTAGCAATATTTCTTTCTTCAAAATCAGTAAGGCTGATCAAATTAATATCCTTTATTTGATAGGTCCTGACCCAGAGTTAGGAGGTGTTTAGCTTCATAATACAGGAAAATAGGCTTATATTATTTTAAAAAGTGTTTGTAGGTTCACAATCCTTGTGTTACGGTGACAGTTCTGTCATTGGTTGTGGATGGTACTGTGCTAGCTGAACCCTGCAATTTGCAGATTTTCCTTTATTTATATGGAAGAATTTTTCTTGATGAAGATTGCCAGGTCAGGAAACAGACTTGACAAAATTTAGTGGAACTCTCTTTCATTTTTATAAGCTACAGAAACTGAACCTTGAAAGCCTAATAGCATTTTCCTTCCCTCCCTCCCTTTGATAACAAAAAGAGACAAGGTAAAGCCATTTGATGTTCCTTTCTAACATTTTCTTCCTGTACTGGGCTTAAATCATATTTTCATGACAGCCATCATATACCCTCAGCCAGGTCATTTTTCTGGTTCTCTACATGTGACCTCAGCTCAACGTATCTCACAAGATTGTTGTTGTGGAAGAAAATGACAGTGGAGAGCATTGTGTATGTTGCCTTTTGCTCCTGAAGAAAGGAGGGATACCAATCTAACAATTAGTACACTAAAATGAAAATGAAAATAAATGGTCTAAATAAGATGTCAAAAACTGTTAAAAATATACCTTACTGAATGGGATGGTGAAAGTAGTAGTGAACTTTCTCATGGTAAGCAAGAGGAGCATGCCATGTCATGACTTTTTGTTGTTGTTGTTGTTCTAATTATTATTTAATAAAATATCATTATTGTATAGGATTGCAGAAACTATTCAGTTTGATCAGATTAAAGTAGCATAGATGTCCTTAAATAAAGGATATATAAATAACCAATTGGAATTACTGAATAAAAAATATCAACTCCCATCTTTTGGGTTGATGAGACAGTCACATGCCTGAGAGGGAGGAAGTTCATTTGCTTCTTCCTCAAATTCATCTGCCAACTCTGTATTTTCTGGCATGCGAAGGAGTCAGCAAACTCCACATGCATGTGTGAAGGTTGGGTGTGAAAAGCCTCGAAACTGGTGCTGTTGACATTCTGGGGACAGAAGGCTCCCAGCGCACATTTGGATTCTGTCTTTCTGGCCAATGGGAACTTGTAAGGAAGCAGCAGCAAGAATGCTTGTGATCTTTTATTGTCAGTTAAAAGGGTGAAAAAGTGGAATCACTTAGGCTAGATGATGAAACAAGAAAAGGTGGCACAGAATCTACCACAATTGATAGTCCCTGTTCCTGTGTTGAATGAAGACCCTGACAGGTGCAGAAATCACACGCTTCTGCTATTATGCCTGAGTCTACATGCCTGACATACGTATCTCCTATCTGAAAGCCATGGTCCCAGATCCATCAATGCCAGGTTTACCTGTAATAAAAGGTATCATGCCAAGCTTAGAGTTGGAAGACTGATTAACATCACCAGTTAATCAGATTCAGTCCACCTAAAGGATCAGAAGATCATATGCTCATCTCTAATCAGATAAAATCTTTATTACGGTCATAGACCAGCATAGTGCATGTCTCTACATTCTTGTCAGAAAAACAGAAATTATTTAAATGTGCTTGAGTGTAGATTTCTTCTTTCAGAATGCTTTCTCCTATTCTTCTCTATCCCGCATTGGCTTTTGGGACAGTTTATAGGAAAGGTCCTGCTAAAGGAATCAGGCAATTAAAAGATGCAGCAGCTTTTTAGACCAATCAGTTTCTTGGCTTTTTGGCTAAGGTCACGTGCAGCATCTGTTCTTTTATTGTAAAAGTATGCTTTTAAATTTGCAGTCTTCTTTGAATAAAAATGAATTGCCAGCATACAGAGAGGATTAGATATTGATATCCCTTAGTTCTGTAATATGAGGATAAACTACCTCAAGCAATTTATCCTTCGTAGGTACAATAGAAATTATATCAAAGCATATAATCAGGAAGATGTAAATGATACTGATTTATAAAACTTTGAATATCCTTTATGTTCCCCTTTAGTTTATAGCTAAGAATTGCGAGCATATTCTGGCTTTGGCATTTGCAGTGAAGGAGATCTTGTTCTTCATGTGAAGCTACTGCTCAATTCCACCTGCAGGAAACTGCAGCTGGTCCTAAGTCTGGATAAAAGAGGAGGGTTGTCCCCTTGCCAGCACACAAGGAAACTAGGTGTGTATCCATGAACAAGAGGCAGATCAAATATGGACATGCTACTGCATTTAGGCCAACTCATGTATTCAGCCTCAGTGGATACCGAAAGCCACATTCCTCATGAAAAAGTGGCCAAAGAATTGATTACACAACAAAACATACATTTTTTTAATATCAGAATTGGACACCATGCCAGTCCAAAGCAAAGCATTGCTAAAAAATGATCACATTACAACATTTTAAAAATGGCCCTTTCTGAACTGAGACTACCTACCTCGGTCTCCACTGACCACTGCCTTGTGTTAGCAGGCTGAGTGATTCCAGCTGTTCTATATGAAGACAATGTTGTGATTTTTCCTGTCTCCTTGGTGGGAATGAGAAGGGCATTGAAGGCACAAAACTAAACTCCTACTTTTTAGATGAAACCGTTCCTAATTGGCAAGGTCATAGGAATGCAATCCAGCAGATTCAGGCCTGCAACACCTAAGAGTGCTGTCACAGGCCTCATTGTCATTAGCTGCTAGTCCGCACTGCAGTTGCTAAATGAGGACTACCTGTATATCCTTCCTCTTCTTCAGAGTCAGCTGGACTGAAATACAATGCAGGTAGAATCCTGAATCCCAGTAACATTCTTATTTCTGTAGAAGTCTGATTCTTACTGCCAACACATTTAAACACGGCAATCAAAACCTTAACTAAGAAAATGCTTTTAAAGAATTTTAACTTTGAAAAAACA